>MOOZ01002456.1:62633-84432 GCA_002930495.1 Cecropterus lyciades
AAATAAACCTTTATAAGTATTAGAAAAAGCTACCCATTCGACATTGCTAGAAACAGTCAAACGATTTAGATCTATATGCAAGTATTTTACCACTGGTTATGTTTCAAAATTTCAGAGATATTTAAGAAGACATTACTCGGTAAAATTTTTTTGAAATGAATATGCCAGTGAGCCTAAGAATAATATACAAATAGAAAATAAAAATTTAAAACAACGATCGAATATTATCAATTTTAATCTCTCTTGTTTTAATTATGATTTTGTTTAGGATAATCCTGATGTTATATTTAAATAATTTCTATATGATTACAGACCTGACGACATACATCAACTGTACTCAGGACGCACGGTGGAAATCAACAATACTGATGCTGAAGGTATATAAAAACGTTTTACCTACCTATATATACGTATATATCTTTTTTTGTCTGAGGGGGTTATAAACCATAGAGCCCATTGTGTATTGAAAGTCTTCACACACCCTTGAGAACTTTTTTTATTTATTTAGAGTACTCTCCACCTACACAAGTGAGAATTAATTTCAAATACGAACATAATTTTAGAACAATCATTGGTGCGCCTTGGAATTCCAACCTCAGACTCATTCACTGCTCGAAGCGTTATATGATCTTCTAAGTTAGTATTTTATTTGCAGGCCGCTTGGTTCTCAGCGATGGTGTCGTCTACGCGTATAGAGATCTGAAAGCGGACACCATAGTGGACGTTGCCACGTTGACTGGAGCACAGGTACATTGAACCAAGTATTCGTAATAACATCAATCTTGCAGGTTTCCACGGTTGCCTGCAGCAATAAGCTTTGAAGAGAATTTTTTGTTAATGTGATAATGTTCGTAATAATAAGTTAGGGATAATTTATACAGATTCTATATGTTATTCTGGATGCACAATTTTTCTTTTTTTCATTTCTATAATTTCTAATATGTGGAGCATTGAATTGTAAATCATATTTTAAAGTTTTACTCAAAAACACAGTGTTTCTAAAGAAAACTATACGTTTAAAAAAATTAGGATGATTGTTACACAAAACTATATAAAATATTTAGAGTAGGTAGTATGAAAGGGACCTAATTTTCCGAATTCCCGAATGTGCCAGGCAGAGATGAACGTACTTCCTCTCAAGGCATACAAAGCTTTTCTTTAAAATGCCTTAAAGGCGGTGATTTAACATTTGATTGAACATTGTAATAATGTTGCAAATGTCAATAGGCCAACGGTGACCGCTTTCATTGTCCGACTACCTCACTGTTAGGTTTAAGTATAAATATATATATAAAAAAAATGGTTACCAACATACATCGTCCTGAAATCGGCGCTCAACATATTTCGTTAGATCCCAACGACGAATCCATGTCCTCTTCCCTTTTGGAGTCGTTTAAAAATCAGTAAAGAAGGGTACAAAATTATGTCCGTTGTGTACACATCAGGGCACCGCGACGGGCAAGTACCACGCGGCGGTGGTGTCGAACAGCGAGCGGCTGGAGCGGCGCTGCGTGGCGGCGGGCCGCGCGTCCGGCGACCTCGCGCACGCGCTGCCCTTCGCCCCGGAGCTGCACTTCGCCGAGTTCAGCAGCGTCGTCGCCGACATGAAGAACAGCGTCGCGGTCGGTACCCCGCGCTGTACGCGTGTGTTGCCACCGCCGCCCGTGGACATTCGTGAGCGTGGACATATAGAACGAGGGTTCTATATGAAGTCAATCACACATGCGTTGTTACTCCCGAGGACCGAGATGTTCGCTTCATATATAAGTGAGCCGGCAACCACACCCTTCCACCGAAAAGCAAGAACTGCTTCACTATAGAAACAGGTGTGCCGGCGGTACCCCCCGTTTGAATATACTTGTTCTACCACCTTCCAAACCAGATCTACGTAAAGAACTCCGTCGCCGTCAGTACTCCGCAGTGCACTTTGAACAATTCGTAAATAATATTTATTACTGTCATAATTTTTTTGGAGTTTCACAGCATCAGAAATAATTTTAAATTCAGTATATCTATCTGACCAACATCTTACCTCGATCTCTATTCGTCAAACCAACAAAATAACTGCCACATGTGACGTCACGAATGAAAAAATATTTCATCTTTCAGGACCGCAACAACGCTCAACCGTCGTGCGCTGGTCTGTTCATCCTGGCGCACCTGGGCTTCGAGTTCCCCGGCCGCTGGCTGCACGTCGACATGGCCTCGCCCGCACACTGCGTAAGTACTAGAGAGGGGGAGGAGGGAGGACTGTAATTAAAGGGTAGAGGGGCGACCTTAGTCCTCTGTGCGGATTGCCTGATCGGGTACACTGCGTAAATACATGAGGAGGGAAACCCTTATTCTTTGTGCCCTGAGCTCCGCCCATGTGAACGTTTAGACCCAGCTCACCTTCTGGCGTCTCGCCCGCACACTGCGTAAGTTTGGAGAGACGAGGGGGACCTTTGTCCTCTGTGCGGGTTGCCTGATTGGGGGGTACCTTTTTCTTCTGAGCGCTTTGTCTCCTGAGCTCCGCCCATTTGAACGTTTGGACCCTCCGTACTGCCTGGTGTTTATGATAGTATGCAACCAAAAATATCGCCGTCTTTCCCGGGTCACTGATCGGGTGATTGTCTCACGACAGGAGAATATCGAAGCACTATACCCATCTCTAAACTACAGCTGAAAGTGCTCAAGAAAGATACAAAAATAGCTTCACTTCAAAGACGGCGATGCAAATTCGTTCTACCACCTTGCAAGACTTATCTGTGATAACGATGTAATTATTACAGTATAATTAATTACTTATATATCAGGCGACCATTTTAGTCCGCAGAAGTGGCGACGCATTTGTAGGTGGACTGCATGCACATTATTACTTCAATATTATAAAAAAAATGTTTAATATGTAATCATTTACCAATCCAAAGGGCGAACGAGCAACAGGCTACGGCGTGGCCCTGCTATCTGTGCTGTTCGGTCACTACACTCAAAGCCGCCTGCTAAAGTGGCTGTCTCCTGGACCCCTGAACGACTGATATACACCCAAAAACACGGACTGCCATGTCGACGTTGTGTCACGCAAAAACGACACCTTATGACAGTAGTACCGTCCTCAATGGACCATAATGTTAGGTACTAACCGTTCGCGCTAAGTTTGCCGCTGTCGACGTGACGTCATTCATAAGGTAGCGTCAGCGAAACAACTTTGAAAAAATATATATATTTATTTGTTGTTCCGGATTAGGTATATTCTCATTACAAAAATCAGTGCAATTGAATAACTTTTTCCGCATGGTATTATGAATGAACGTTTTTTTATTTCTTTTTCAAAAACGTCATAATCTTTAACATCGTTTTACGAAAACGATAATCACTTCGTAGTGTTTTACAAATTTTAAAAATTAGTTTACCCATAGATCATGGAAAAACCAAGATATATCGAAAAAGCTGAACACTATTAAGATGCCGAATGAGTAATAATTACACGCGTTTGCGACGATGACGTTGCCTTCGATACTTTTAGGGTTGCGGGAGGAGACGCGCATTCCTTTGACCGGCAAACTCAGCGCGGACAGGTTGTAAAACAGATCTAAGACCATTGTCTGGTGTTAATTGTTAATTTTAAATTTTACACTTAAATTGTTCGGTAATTTTCTAATAAAAAGAAAGTACACTAAAGAAGCATAATAAATAAGTAAATGTATAAGTATTTAGATGATTTTAGGTGATTATGATGAAATAAAACGGTTTATAAAAATTTTATTAACTTGAACGTAAAAATGATAATAATAAAAATTGTAAGTTTATGTCTTACTATATAGTCTGTTTTGTTACTATCAAATTCTCAAAATAGTGTAATTTTTAGGAAGTTACTGAATAACATAATATTGAACTTGTAAAATATTGCGTAAAATGATGCAGAAATTTCTGTATCCTGTTTACAATACATCTTTAATGAAAGCATGCTCAGTAACATCACCCTAATTATTTATTTCTAAATATTGTATGTCTTAAAAATAATTTGTATAACACTTTTTTTAGTAAATGGTTTAATTCAATCTATTTAATTTTGGCAGAACCTTTAGATTACACTGGCAAGACCACCATTGCCGAAAATTCCTTTGCAGAGAGGAATCACAACCGTTCAGCGACAAAACATTCGCATGGCACTACAAGCATTGTAGCGAATTTTATCAGATTCGCTACAATTTACAGCAAAACTTTATGGCCTCATAAAATCAAACATACATTTGTTTTGACGCTTAACGTTGACGCGCGTAGTGCAGAGCTATTGCGCCTAAAGCGAATCTTTTATAGCTCTTGGGTAACTCGAATGATCGCGCTGAAATTGGCACCACACTTCAGGGAACAGAATAGGTCTGTTCCCTGAAGCGCAAAAGAGATATGCAAAAAAAAAAGATTTTTTTTATAGCATCAGATAGCGTAAATTATACACCTTTAGATCTAAAGTATGACGGTAATTTATTTTAAACATATTGTAAATTTAGATTGAAAATATCCTTTTTCAATTTACTAAACGATACGAGAAAACGACTTTCACATAAAATTAAATTTCTCTAAACTTACTACAAATGTGATACCGCGTTTGTGCTCCTGAGGGCAGTATTACTAAGTGTGGATAGAAATATATGGTTCTCATCTGTTATTATCCTCACATGAATGGATAGATAGATAACGCATATTTTTTATTATTATTATATATAACTAAGCAATAAACAATCTTTAAATGAATATTAAGTACATAATTATGTATATACATAATTTTTTACAGTAAGAATCGTTCATAGCTTAAGTCGTCCAAATTATAATATTAATTAAAGAAATAAGCCTTCATTATGCAGGGTGGAAGGGTTAAGTTTTAGATTTATACCAAATGACCCTTAGTACGAATTATTACGTTTCCTCAAAACAATAATTGTTAACGTTTTCGGCCATAATTACAAAGTGGATTGCAAGGTATAGAAAACGAAGACGTAGACGCAATGTATGAATATATAATATCTTCACATATATATTTGTCGGCTCGTCCTAATTATTAAGTCCCCCTTCGGACATTACGTGGGCGTTTACGTGGGTAGTCGAGTAAAGAAATACAGAAAATACTCCAAAACCACTTTCATTACGTTAACAATTTAGCACAATATAAGCCACAGCGAGCAAACGAAACGAATAACAGTTCCTACAATGGTGGTACCGCTCTCCACGACCGCACAATGGAAACTGAGCGCTGTTCACGCGTACCGCCCCTTTACGTCATCGCGACGGTGCTGCCATCTGTCAGAACTCTTGCTGCGCTTCGTTTACCGTCCTAACTAATGTCCGTCTCCGACATATTGATATTAAACCTAGCCATCCTGTTCTGAAATACATCGAACAAAATAGTGACAATAACGATTTGGAGAGATTTATATTAATAATATATTTTAGCAAAGAATAAAATGTTAGATGAATCATATATTGCGTTGAAGTGTCATTTTTTTCTTTAACTGTATGTAATATAGCATTAATATGAAGCATTTTCAAATATATGTTTGACCTCCCATTTATTTTGGTAAATATGAACATTTTCTTCGTTTATATTAGGAATAATTTTGTAACATACTTAATTTTGTATTCTTCTTTCTTAATATATTAATTGCATTTCATAATCGTTTTGTAAGCATTTTTAATGACATATATAGTCAATTAATTATTATTTCAATAAAAATAATGCTGTTTGTATTTTTTAGTCTGGCAATACTTTGAATTTTGAAATTTTTAATCTATATATCTCACAGTGAAATCGAAAGGGACCTAAGACCTAACTTTCGGTAAATTGAATCGTCCAACGAATTAAAAAGTTATGATCTCGACTAGAAAACAACCGAATGCACGCCTTTTATATTCTTGCGCTATAAGAAACTTGAAAATGCGAACACAATTTTGCTATTCCAACAGAATGAAAATTTCGCATTAGATCCATTTCATTCTCACCATGAGGTATAACAATTTGTCTAATCATGAAGCATTTTGAGAGCTGTACGCATACTCCACTATTTTTTCTCTGTGGATTATTTATATATAATCTTTGCTAACAGTTTAAGTAAACAATATTAAATTTAAAATAGTATTAAGTAAAAATGTGTTCTTTGGAGCCAAATCACTAATTATTACTTGTATATTGTTTATTCCGTCATTAACAAACATGTTGTAAGCAGAATTAACAAATACATTGGCAATAATAAATGGTATTAGTATAATTATATCTCCTTTATTTCATCCCTCTCAATCTTAAGTCTTGAGAATTAAGTCTTCTCTTTTCTTATATTTATTTATTATTAAATTGGAAGTAACAGAATATTATATAATAAAATGTATAAAAAATATAACTTAATTGTAAAAACAAATTGCCAAATTTAATATAAAAAGCTGCGTCCAAATTGCTGTCCCTAGGATGAGTTCCCAAAATGCTGGCAACATTACCTCGTTGAATAGCAAGGCTAATTCGTTGACCGAAGTATGTACCAGCATTCTGATCATTCGTTGACTCTATCAAACGTTAGTCTTCTCTTAAGAAGAAAACAACAACTGTTTTCGACAAAAATAAAAATATATACCAATATCCATTATTACTTATTCACAATACTCTTAACACAGTAACGAAATTTTACTTGTATCTAAGACGCAAATTGATTGCGATGAATTTCTTAATGATTATATTTTTTCTAATATAGATTATGATACATATTTTTGTTGTTCAAAACTTAAACATTATGTAGGTGCTTAAATTCCATTTCAAAAAAATAATGTCATACCGAATTTCATACTACACGTACACGTTAGGCTTTGTATGCACAATTTTGCCGTAAACGAAACATTTTTTTTACAACAGCTTACTTATCAATTTCCCGTATGCTGCCGATCGGTTCTCTGTCGTGATATTTTTTGTACTTTACGCGCCCAAGACAAGGTTCCGACTTATAAATTTCTATGAAGTATTTTAATATGACATTGCTGTTTGCGACTCGCCATTTCCGAAGCGACATAAACATACGCGCGCGCAACCTTCCACCGTCACCGACAATTAAAAGTTGAAAACTGCGGGGCAAGCAACCCGGACGCCACACACGCTCGGTTATCCAAATATAACTGAGCGGCATAAAATATCAATTTTGGTATTCGCTTGGTTGCATGTACATGCGACGATAACAGTACAGTTTTATCACATACACGCTGGGCTTATGCATGCAAGGTTAAAACCAAAACGCTAAGGTGTATGGCCTTCTAGAGTGTACTGTACGATGTGTTTGTGGAAGCCATGACCCAAACCATGTCTCAGCAGATAGATGAATCTTGTCATTTGCTGCGTACGTTTGCACGCATTTAACAAATATCGATTATTGGGTAACTTAAGGACTTATCTTTTTCATAGTATGGAAGTAGCAAACGAGCATGCAACCCACCTGATGGTAAGTGGATACTGCCGCCTACTGCCATAAGATCAGTCTCATCTAAGGTTAGCCACAGATGCGTTGCTACCCTGAGGACTAAGATGGAATGCCTCTAAAAAGTATGTCTCCCTTACCACACAATCCCTTATCTAATCATGGATTAATTCTAATAAGTGTAACTGATATAGTCAAATAAGTTGAAAAATTGGGACAAAAAGGTGAAAAAATTAAACACAAGAACGTTTGGTTAATCGGATTTATCAATGGTTTCATCAATAATAATGTTGGGTAATAATAATACTAGTTATGTATATGTATAAAAGCACGTAAAAGTCGAATTTTTGTATACGATACAATGTAAAATTTTGACTTTGTCATCAAAATACAAATAGACAAAAAATAAATGCACCCTTCGCGCCTTACACATGGCAACATGCTCTACATTTTTGGCAATAATCTCATCGTAAGTATTGCTTCAAGAAGTATCTTAATAAATGTGGCAGTTGATGTAAATGCTTTATGTAAAAGAAAGACTTCAGGATTAAAGGTTACTTTTGTTTAATTATTATTATCTTTGTATTGAGTCACTCCGAAATTACGATTTTACTATTTATTAACCTTTTTAGTAGCTTACATTCATTAAGATTATCTTCACATTAAATGAGTAAATTGCTTTAATGACTTCTACAGCAAAAGTTATAATTTAACGCTATAAAATCAATCCATAAATAAATTTTCGCCCAATTCTACATTATTAAAAAAATAAATATACTTCCATTGTGATAAAAATAAATTATGATAATTTTTTAAGACTTACGGCAAATCGATAAAAAATTTATAAACAAATGCAAATGACTACTTATACAAAAAAAAACAAACTCAGGTCAAATATTACAGTGGCCCATTTTACAATTTTGAGAAACTTTGAATTTGATATTTATCAGTACGATTTTTCACAACCCTTTATAATTTTACAAATGTTTTAAATAATTCAAATTACGAATTTGAAAGAAGACAAAAAGGATTTGTATGTTTTTTACAAGGCTTTGACCCGATTTTGTTTTTCAATTAAAAAAAATATTTTACCAAAATATTTTTAGAATGTAATTGAACAGTACATTTTTTAAATCTACGATCAGGTGGTTGTAGATAGGTGTTATGTTCAATTACGGTCAAAATATCGTAGTGGTAAAATGGTGGCGGCGTTCTATTGTACAATTCATTCAGTCCCGGATTCCGGTCCCATAGTTAGCGCCGCCCGCCCTGTTTAGCGCGTCTTTGAATTGATCAATATCTATCTCGGCTTGACTTTCCAATTGAAGTTCCACGGCGAAATTCTGAAAAACAAATAAAATAATGTAAGTAATCATCTTCGTTTTTCGGTAATTATAATCAAATCAAACGTATAAAAAGCAATAATCAAAACTATCAGATAATATATGTTATAATAAAAAAATGTATTGATAAACGACAAAGAGATTTATTATTTGATCAATAAAAACGTCGTAACGAGCCCGCCCATTCAATCGTAAACCTCGTAAGTGGCGGGAGAAACGGAACGTTGATTTGTCTATGCTCATTGTCATGTTGACAATTAACTTGACAGTTAGAGTTTTAAAAGTTTGACATTAGTGAATAAGGCGGCAAGTTGAATGTTTACAAAAACTTCTGGATATGATTTAAAATGGAAGAGTTACAGAAGAAAATTGTTTGCAGAGAAAATCAGTTGAGCGACTTGTTGAATTTACTCGGCGAATACGATGAACCGTTACCGTATTCTTTGTTCATCAGCGGAAGTATGGCGACCGGCAAAACTACGTGTATAACCTCTGTATTGATGTATTTACGTTACAAACATGTTACAATAAATTGTATAGAGTGTTATACCCCCAAAGTTATGTATGAAACCATATTATCCGGACTTCGTGAAGACGAAATAGACTGTAAGTGTGAAACAATGTCCGATTTGATAAATGGCCTACAACAATTTGGCGAAAACAAAACATCGTATGGACCCATTGTGTTGGTGTTCGACAAAGCCGAGAGGTTCCGGGCTATGGACCAGAGTATAATGTGCACTTTCTTAAGACTCCGTGAGTTTTGTGATCTTAACATTTGCACTGTATTCGTTACGCACTTAGCTTACGACAATTTCTACTTCAAAATGGGCGTCCGCGAGCCGCTAAAGCTGTTCTTTCCCAACTACAATAAGGAGGAGTTGTTCAAAATAATATTTATTCATCACAAATCATTCGTGCGTCATGTTATAAGCGATCGCGCCATCGAAGACAACGTTAGAGATGATCTAGAGAGGCCTGAACTATTTGCAAACTTTCTGAACGCATTCCTCAGCGTGTTCTATCGTCCGTGTCGCGATCTGATTGAGCTACAACACATGGCGCGCATTAATTTCGTTAAATACTGCGAACCAATCATCAGTAACGAGATAAATGCGTCAGATCTCTCAAAACTCTGGCGGCACATTGCACCGATACTTAAATCAAGCTTGGAACTCCTGTATCTACGAATGAACACACAGAAGCCAAAGAATCAGTTTTCTGACAAAGAAAACGCCATTGAAACAGAAACACTACCTTACAACTTCGAAAACACATTAAAAGAAGAACTTATGTCCACAAAAACCTTTGCACAGAGCTTCGAGTTACCCTACTATGCTAAATTTCTCCTCATCGCAGCTTATTTGGCCAGCTACAACCCTCCAAAAGAAGACAAGAGATTATTCATGAAGTATCACGGAAAGCAGAAGAAGAGGATACAGCAAGTTAAAGCCAAGGCTAAAATTAACGAGAAACTCAACACACAACTAGGACCTAAAGTTTTCACTCTAGACCGGCTCTTGGCAATCTTCTACGCCATTCTAGAAGAGAAGATAGGTTTAACCAGTAACCTATTGGCCCAAATAGCTACTCTAGTTGAGTTGAAGCTGATTGCGGGCAGTAAAGAGATAGATTTGGACATATCTAAATATAAATGTATTGTAGGTTATGATTTCATTTCGGCAGTGGCTCAAACTGTAGGCTTTAATGTTAGAAAATATTTATATGATTTTATGTGATTGTAATTAAGTAGCTGTTTACTATTCCACTGACATGTTTAGAAACTGGCAGATCCAGGGGGAGGTTAGGTTATTGGGACTCAAGCCGGAGAAAGGCGATTTGAGTCAATCTTATCTTTGCTGCCCTTTGGCAAAATTTCAGAAAACAGGCTCCCAACCCTCCTTCCTTCCCTGCAAAGTAATGCCGCTGAACTACCATTAAGTGTGATTATTTTATGAGATTTGAGTAGCAAACGAGCATGCAGTCCAGCAGTGGTTGTTGGTTACTGCTGCCCATGGACATCTGTTCTATCTAAAGTAAATCACAGATTTGTTGCCTCTGACGAGAACTTTAATCTTCACCTCTTATGGAAATGATCCGGCAATCAGTCTTTTCCTGCGAGGATATTATAACTTATTGACCTAGAATCTAACATTTTAAAGATGGTAGAACTTGTGGTTAGACTCCGAAAGCCCTACCGCCTCATCTATTTCTGCATAATAACAGCAGTGTTATGCATTTCAGTGTTCAAAGGGTGTGGTAAGGGTACTTAGCTGAGGCGTTCCAACTTAGCCCTTTAGCAAAGCATCTGTGGCTAACGTCAGGTAAGACTGATCTTATCTGGGGTTGATTACAGATGCCCATGAATGGCAGTGGCCATTTACCAATAGGTGGACTGCATGTTCATTTGCTACATGCATATCTCTATGTTTTCTTTTCTGCAATCATGTTTTGATCAATAGTTGTATTACATATTATTAAATAATTTATTTTATGGTATAAGCAAAAAATATGTACATGTGATTTCTGTGGCTAATCATGTGGCTATGTAATGTGTAAATATATTTATTTTTAATACTTGTGTGTTTGTTTGATTATAATATTATTAAATATTATATAATAAATCGATAGTAGTATTTGCGCCTTGTATTTTAATTGATGAATGAGACTAAACAAATGGGATTGATAACAAGGTAATTGAAATAAATTATTTTATACACAATTTTTCAATAGAAGTAGAAAGTAAATACAGCCTTTCTTTTTTATAATTCTAAAGTAGCAAACGAGCATGCAGTCCACCTGATTGTAAGTGGCTCCTGCCACCTATCTGCAATCGACAAGAGATAATAGCAGTCTTACAAGAAGTTGGCCACAGATGATATTGTTACTTCTCGAGAACTAAGTTGACTCAGATAAGTATGTATGTCTCCCTTAACACACCCTTCAGATCAGAACACAGCGGCGCTTAACACTGCTATAATTAGGTATAAATAGGTCGAGCTTCTGGAGTCAATCCATAAGAGGTTCTACCGCCTTGCCGTTGCCGAACCCTGGTGTAGGGGAGACAGTCATCCGAGGCGTTCCAACTTAGTCTTCCTGAGCAGAATCTCATCTGTGGCAATCCCCCAGTAGAACTCCGCGGTTGATTATAGATATCCAAGGGCGACCGTGCCGCTTACCATCAGATGGACTGCATGCTCGTTTGATACTTCAAATTTGTAAAAGTCCATACCTGCCATAATATGTGAATTTGAAGCTAGTTTGTCAGAGCCTAAGTATATGTTACAAATTATTATTTTATCTTAACTTTTGGACAGTATCATTCAGGGTTATGGGTTTTTCTGTCCGAACACAAATGACTACGGGCTAAGTGTTTGATAAGATAGCGAGAATTGTACTTCATATCGATATTTTATGAAACAAGTCGGTGCTTTTTCATTTTATATTATAACACGTAGGAATTCATCATTATTATTATCTATTAAAAATAAATAAAATTAAAATGTCTGGTTGTAACGTTAAAATAACAGATTTTTACTATCATAAATTTAAAAATATGTACAGTAGGAATATATAAGAAAAAAAAGTAACATTTTTGTGGCTAATCTCCGAAACAGCTGGTCCGATTTCGCATGGGTTTATCACTGAAAGATAGCTCAAGTTATAAGACTTAAGTTAAGCTATTTTTAATTAATTAGGGTTCCGCGTAAAAACATCGGCGCTAATGCCAGTTACTATCTATATATAAGTGCTAATTTGTTATAACTGATGAAGGCCTAAAATTTCAGTTATAAGTAAGTCTACAAATATAAGTAAGTATGTATAAAGTTACATTTTTTAACGCGTGTGAATCCGCGGGGCACAGCTACCGTGTAAATAAATGAAAGTTGTTCCGTCTATGTTTTTAAAATGTTAACTATTTTCGGCAATTTATATGATGGCAGCACGCATTATATAATAAATATATTAACGCGAATGTAACTTGCATCTCTTCTACAAAGTGATATACAATATTTTAATACCCAATACACTATTCGCACGAAAAGTGAATTTATTTAACATAATCACGTGTGTAGATTAAAAAACACCTACTTAGTATGACTATAAATAATCATTGAACGACTGATTCACATTGGCCAATTTTTTGGCACGATCATTACAATTTATATACATATTAATCTTTTTATCGTACGATACAAATAATGTTCTAAGAAATAAATAATTTACGGCATATGACGCGATTTTATCAATGAGTAATTGCATTTATTGAGGTTACTGATAATGTTTAATACATTTACAAAGAATATTAATAAGACACGGGAAATCAAATTATTTATTATTGAAATTATCATTCCATAATTATTTTTCTTTATAATATTGAATCAAACCGGCATAGTGTTCGTCTATGTTTTATTGTATTACAATGATGCTAGTGGTAACACTGTCCATAGACATGTAAGCAACATCGTATGTAATAAGGGTTCTATCTGGATTATCTATTATTTTTTATCAATTTGAAGTAGCAAACGAACTCATATAGAACAAGAGTTCTATCAATTACAGGTATGTCTTACATTTATCACAAAAATAATTACAGCCGAGGATTAAGATGGTCGTCCAATGCTTCAGTAAGATATCTTTAATTTTCCTTCGTAATGCAAATCTGCATTACACGAGAAAAGGTGTTTGGTGGTATCTCCCCGTCGAACTATTGCTTATACTTACCCCCCCCCCTTTAGAAGAAGGGTATGAAACCCTTAGAAGGGGTAAGAATAAATTCGTCGTTTTGACTCTCTTAATAATACTATCTAACTATATCTATATTTATATATATAAAAATGAGATGGATACCCCATCTGTTTGTTACTTAATCACGCGAGAACTACTGATCCGGTTTACATAAAATTTTGCATGGATGTAGCTTATTTACCTGGTCAACTTATACTATTTTTCATTTCGATATTTTGCACTAGTAAAAGATGGCGACTATGTCTATGTCGAAGCGAAGCACGAGTAGATCAGCTAATATAAAATATATACGAGTAGATACTTACAGAGATGATATCCTTTATGATCGCCTTGTCGGTGGACATCTTGGCACGGTTGATGACAGACACGTTGGGCCCTACCCACGTCACGAACAGGAACTTCTTGCGCTTCGACATCTCGTCGCCCATCTGCAACCTGGCACCAAAGGCGTTCAGTTTTAGTTACACAGGAAACGAGAGATGAATAACAATGGCGCAATTTATACTCGTAGCCCCAAAATTATGAATTAATTTACTTTACCGAAAAAATATTTGGTATATTGATAAATGCAGTAATAAATATAAGTTATAGTAATGCAGTAATAGCCTAATGGTTGAAATTCGGCGTTTAAATCGAGGGTCCGAGATTCAAATCCCAGATACACAACAGATTTTTCTAAAATGATGTGTGTATTACAAATTAATTATCACTGCTTTACGTTGAAGGAAAGCATCGCGAGGAAACCTGCACACCTGAGAAATCTCTAAAAAAAAGAGTTCTCGAAGGTGTAAAGCTCTGTCATTCTGAGCGAATTCCATTACTGTTCCAGCAGTGGGACAATAACGGGTTGACTATTACGACGATAATCGATAAGTGTCCTAAAATTCTGACATTATACAATTTATTTCATTCAATTTGGTAATTCTGACGTTTTTGTAAATATTTATTAATTTAGATGTCTGCCTAGCTTAGCCGAATAGCATCCCTTGCATGTCAGACAGGTAATTTTACTTGACTGTTGTGACAAAAAGTCATACCTATAAGCGTTAAATTAATTGAACAAAATTTTCGTTTTAAATTCGGATTTTCTACAAATTTAGAATTTCCAATACAATATGTGGTTGTAATTTGAAGAGTGAATTAATTTAATTCTTATTTATGTTTCATAAAAATCTGTTCATGCGAATGAAATAATTATCGTAACTACCACGCGGGTTCGATTCCCTGTCAGACAGATATCTTCATGATGACTGTAGATTTCGTTTCTGGGTCTGGGCTGTTTTGCTCTCGTCTTTTTGTATGTCCATGGCATCCATTACGCGGAAAAAAATATCCTTATGTAGGGCTATGAGTAAAGAAGACGTTACAAGGTGTCAATTTTTAAGTTTTTAGTTATTATTTAGTTATGTTTTTTAAACCCTAAAAATAAATCCAACAGTTAGGTTCAAATCAATTCCACATTCTGTCAGGTACGCGTAACACCCACTTATTAAGCGTACAAAGTTGCTCAAAATCTATAGAATTAAACAACCGAGACTCCGCGTGTGTTGTGGTGTAGCATTAAATATTCGAGTCCTCTTGCCCGCGGGCGAGCCCGTGACTTTGCATATAATTACACCGTCTCAAGGAAAAAACATCGCCAAGAGACGAATTCGCTTAAAATATGCACACGTTGCACTAACGGCGATAAGCGATTGAGCTAAAATCTTCGCTGCAACTATTTCTGTCTATTGTGTGTATTTATTGCTTATGCGGTATATATAGCTTTACCTAGTGGTAGACCACCACACCTACTTCTGTTCTCGCGCTTCGGTTGAAGCCGGCAAATTTACAATTAGATCTTATATTCTGTACTGTTGATTGACTTACATTTAAGTGTCAAGCGATGAATGTTGTCCATTTTCTACTTTAAAGTAACTCTTTAATAATGTATTGTAGAAAAAAACTATTACAACTTAATAATGTACGCGTTCGCGGCGCATTATTGTATTAAAATGAGCGATAAACAGCGAAATTGCTTGTCTCCACTAATCCAGACAAGTTTAACGTTTGTATACTTAAACGCAAAGTCGGTTTTAAATACGGTGCAAAAGTGAGTCTATCAATATTAACTATTCCAACGTTTTGAAATGCAGATACTGGATCTCTATATGAAATTTAAACTCCAGGTATACAGCTTTAAATACGACATAACATTCTTAAATCATTTTCATTAAACATGAATATATATCATGCAATCAAAAAAAAATTTTTTTTTTCGAAGTAGCAAATGAGCATGCATTCCACCTGATGATAAGTGGTTTCTGCGATCACAGATGCGTTGCCACTCCCGAGGACTAAGATGATCGCCTCATATATAAGTGAGCCGGCAACCACACCCTTCCACCTCACGCAAGAACTGCTTCACGCTAGAAATAGGTGTGACGGTGGTACTTCCCCGGTCGAACTACACTGGTTCTACCAACTATTAAAATCGATACATTTACTCAGTTCTGCACCTAACTGTATATGTGGCCGTCTTTGTCCTCAGGAGCAGCAACGCATCTGTGATCGACTTCAGATAGAACCCCTGTTCTATATGTAATTGGTTACAGTTGTCCATAGGCGGCAGTGGCCAGTCACCATTAGGTGAATTGCATGGGTTACTTAGAAATATAAATTTGAATGTTTTGTTGGTCATATTACACCTCCGATACCAGCCGTTTAGGATCAAGGCTTTCATCTTTTTTTTCTTTTGTATGGAAGTAGCAAACGAGCATGCAGCCCACTTGATGGTAAGTGGCTACTGCCGCCCATGGACATCTGTAATCAACCCTGGGTAAGATCAAAATCTCCCCTAAGGTTAGCCACAGATGCGTTGCTACCCTGAGGACTGAGATGGAATGCCTCGGAAAAGTATGTCTCCCTTACCACACCCTTCAGACCAGAACACAACAGCGCATAACACTGCTGTTGTTAGGCAGAAATAGGTGTGACGGTGGTGCTTCCGGAGTCGAACCACAAGGAGTTCTACCATCTATTCATTCTGCTCTTAATTCATACACAACAAAACAGCAGTGATCACATAACATAAAGTGGACTACATGGCTCATATTTGATTTCATACAAAACACAAGCTAACAATCGCCTATCGCTTATATGTTGTTAATCAGTCCTATACTCACAGTTAGCTGTTAATTTTTTTGCGTTAAATTTTTAAACTTGGGTTTATTTTGTTATTTTAAGTTTTGTCATTAGAAAGATCTGAAAGGACTTCAAATCAAGGACAGTTTTAAAACGACCTGTTGCGAACTAAATTGAAAATAAATGCAGTAACCTAAGTTTTTGTTGATATTTTTTGCCAGTATTTTATTGTGCAAACCGAAATAGTAAAATGTAACGATCAGTTAGTTAATTAAATTCTTGATACAAAGCTTAAGGAAGTAAGGTACATAAATAAATTTATTTTTAATCCAATGCATACAATGAAAATTGCTTAAAGTGAAAGCAAGTACTTTCACTTTGGCTTTTGATGACGTGATTACTTTTTCAATTAATATTTTAATAATTAGAGTGATATACCTAAGCATGGAAGTGATAGGGACTTTCACGGTTTGGTTGAACGCGCTAATCTCACGAACTACTGGTTCGAATTTAAAAAATATATTTTTTTTAATAATCCATTTATTGAGGAAGGCTAAAGACTGTATAACATAAACATAAACGCTTTCTACACTCATAGCCCTACACTAGGATTTTCTCCTGCGTCGCGGGTGCCATGGACACACAAAGACGAATACACAAACACCCAGATCCAGAACAGAAATCTAAACTCATCATTCAGATGTCCGTCTGGTATGGTGACCGCTCCACCACGTGGGTCGTCAAACAATAAATATGGCAAATATACACGTGGGTAGTCAAACAATAATAACATTACGCTGTTCGTTTGTTTTTCTTGATGTATTTGCGCGTGAAACCGTGGGGAACAACTAGTACCTTCTAAAAATCTAATTTACTTCTGCAATCTATAGTCTGATATAGAATTCGGGATCAAAACTGTAAATAAAGGTGTTGCCATTTCAAACAAATATTGCTTGTTATTGTTTACAGCTTTCACATGACGTAAAAATCTCAAAAAACAGGTGGTTGAAACGAAAAAAGTACAAAATTTGTGCAATTACCTATTGTTAGTATCAATAATTACACGAAATTTATTTCGAGCGATTTTATTTTATTTTTAACAAGCTTTTTAAATATTTTTTACGTCACGTTACAACTAAAAACATTGTAAAATATTTTAGTTTATAAGTATGTTTTATATTTATAAATATCAAACTAATTAACCAATTCTAAATCCTTATTTTAGTAACTACAACAAACAACAATACCTAATAAGGATTTTTAAGGGCAACACATTTGTTTGCTGTTTTTTCATTTAATTCAATATCAGACTGTATATACTTAGAACATTCGTTGCGATGATGCGAAAAATGACTGCTTTTGACGCGAAAGTCGCGTGCTAAGTAAAGTTCTATCTACATATAGACATACCTACTTCAGTCTCAATACTCGTCTGAGCTAGGCAAGGATCGATGGAAGCCGACAAAGGTAAAACGTAGTGACAAGCGAGAACCGAGAACGCCTTTGTGTACACACATTGTGCTTTTTCGCATTGTCTCGTCTCTCTTAAGAACAGTGCTCTTAGTACGAGTTCAGAATTATTGTTTACGTTTTCGTCCACACATTGCATGTTTACGTTTTAGTTTTCGGCCTTACTTTTTGATATGAAACATCTTTAGGCGCACGTAAACCTGATTTTTCGCGTAGCGATACAGCTGCTCCCTCATCTGTCGCATCCAGTACTCCACGCAAACCACGGGTTGATAAAGGTGCTCCCTCACCCAACGTATCCACTACTCCACGCAAACCACGGGTTGATAAAGCTACGCCCTCACCCAACGTATCCAGTACCACACACAAACCATGAGATAAAGCTGGTCGCTCACCTAAGGTATCCGAAGGCGCGGTCGTCGTCGGAGAACTGAGTACGGAACTCCGTGAAGTCGGAACCTCGCGCCGAGCACACGATGCGTGCGCCCTCGAATTTGAACACCGCCCTGATGGAGAAACGAATAAAATCACATTTATATATATAAAAAGATACAAATATTATATATTAATGAGAATGTTAATAACCTACATTACCTACCTAAATTACTTAAAAAAACGAAAATTAAAAATAGTTCTGATGGTATCACATTTTTTTCTCATTCTATTCTAAAGGCGGTCTGGTTTAAATACCCAAAAAACATCTAAAAGTTCCTCCGCTAAAATTATTTTTTTCACCTATAATAAGAGGGGGGTAGAGTTCATTCACCCCCACGGTGAATGAACTCTACCCCCTCCCACTCTAAGCATAGGCCTAAGGGTCAACCGTACCCCTTCTCCCTATTTACCATGCATAAGTTTATACACGATTACTATTTATCCGCGATCATCCGCATCGTAGTGTTAAAACTATAAAAAGCAAACTCGAATTCTTTCAACACGTCCATGGTGTTCGCAGTAACTGGCAAGCATCCACGCAAAAACAGTAAGCAAATAAAATGAGTAAAACGATTGCGCTAAGTTTACTTTGCTATCTAAAACGATTTCTTTGTTACAAACAGTAAAAAAAAAAATTCTTTTACCAATCGTTTATCCTCTTAATAGGCGAACAATGGAGGTTGCGGGGGTCTAGACCCAGTTCGTCTTAGAATAGGCAAGAAAATAATAAATCATCATACAAAGCGACCTTTTTGTTTTTTTACCAATAAATTTCGGAAACTATTTTAAATAGTCGCCATTTTTTAAATAGTGCAAAATATCGAAATCAAAAGTAGCCTATAAGTTAACCAGGTAAATAAGGTGATGAGTAACAAACACACATAGACACACACCATAAAATTTATATATATATTAGTATTACTCACCATTCCGTTGGTGACCCGTCAGACCGCACGTCTTCATAGGCGGCGCGTATCGTGTCCCTATCCAGCCCGGTGGTCATGGTTACCTGGAAAAAAACATGTTTTGTCAATAAAAATGTATGAAAAACAAAACACAAGATATTTCTAGGATCACACAAGGATCGAACGGCATGTATAAATAAATAATACTCTCATTAAAAATTGGGGTTATTGCGTTGAAAATTTGGTATTCTCCTATTAGAGTCGTCTCCATACCCCAATCTCCCCTCATGTACACCCATTGCCAAGATCTTTACGAATTGACAACCTAATTAATATTATATCAATTCCTTAATAAATCCTTAAGAGGAACCCTTAATCCCTTTATTGTATCTCCTGTTTGAGTCAGCGGACTCAGGAAAGGAGGAGAGTGGGACTGGACAGGACATATATGGTCCCTGTCCATGGGTCTTCAGTTCCCATGAGCGCTGTATATGGAATTCACCCGCTGTGTACCCAGCGCAGTGTAATTGCAGAGTGATGCTTATAATTACAGGAGATCACCTACGGTGCGATCACACTGGGCACGCGTTTCCATTGCACTGGTCGCACGGTGGGAATAAAAGCTACCTAATGCGAATTTGTATTTTGTGGAAATAAAAGAAATGTGTTAACATTTTGGGGAGTACTAAAGAGCGCGGTTAATAAAGGGCGTAACATTTATGTTTGTCCTTTTCTAGTACGAAATCGTCATTTTTTAAATTAATGCGCTAGATAATAGACTACGTTATATAATTAGGACACTGTATTCGCATTTGGGGGATTTATAATTGCGCGGTTATTAAAATAATGTAACATTTATATCTATATATAGCACAAAATCTTATTTTTTTAATTACTAGACGATTGACTGTATTATTAATAATAGATTTAAGTATTTATGTCAATTTTCCAAAAGAATTTGGTTTCTTTCGTTCTCACTGTGCGATTTTATCCATAACCCCACACAAGTTACTTTTTTACCGTAGGTGCCCAGAATAGAAATCTAAATACATTTGGATGGATGGATTTGGATTGTCTTTGACCGGGAATCGAACGCGGGTCGTACTGCCGTCACACGGGTATGATCGCGCCGTCACGCGGGAAACCAAATAGGACATTTCAAAACTGTAAATTATATTAGCTCACGATACGACTTCCTCGCAAGTCCTGTTTACTTACGACACAATAAATTTCCCGTGGCGCCCTCGAACGTAACGTGGAGTCGGTGCGGATTGTCAAGTACGTAATGAAGTCAGCGGCTGTCATCTCTAGACAAAAACACCCAGACGCCCGGTCGCGTTATAAATGGTGATTGATGAGTTAACCTTTTTGTTAACTAAATCGGGTTTGATCTTAATAGGATAGTTTCGGAGAAGTGTCATTACATACTTATACGTGGTTTATCAATTTAAAGCCTAAGCGAGTACGATAATGCTCGTTGCTATCTCGATTAACTCAATAAAAGTTTTATTTGAATTCGTTCAATCGTTTTTTAGATACAGACTGATAAAAACAGAATTAACAGGTTAGTTGCAATTATTTATAATGTTTTAAGGCCTTGGCTCTGCGCCTTAAGTGTATTTTATTAATCCTTGTGTGTTACTATGCGATTCTACTATTGCGACTATTGTGCTACTGTGGCGACATTCCGCATCTCACCAAAAGATGACACCACTAGTATTCTAAATCACGCTATCAAAGTTTTCTTAATAATGAATACGCTAAAGGAGTATCGGCAGACTCTCCGGGCATGATCACATAGAATAAGTAATGACCCTGGACAAGACTAACTCCCTTCTCGATATTGGTAACCTGCATCATCACATTTGCAACCAATAAGGTTCATCGCAGCTTTTAACGACAACGCATACTACATGACTACTAAAGAACCCAATACAACTAATTATTCTACCAGTATCAAACTCTTTTGGTATTTTATCAGAAGTACCTTGGAGGAGCAGGAGTATCCAGAATGACAGGACTCTACTTCTAGAACATCGTCGCTGTGGAGCGACTCGTTCTCTTTACCATCCTTAACCAGCGTGAAAAGTTCCTCAACTTTCTTCTGGAGGACCTTCACTTCGGACCCTAACTTCTTTTTATCCGGCACCCTGTCTTCTAGAACTACGATCTTCTCCGTAAACTGTTCCACTACCTTCTTCAATTCGTCAAAGTTCTTCGAGATAATTTCGAATTTTGCCATCATATTGTTCTGACTGCTTGTCAATTTGTCCATACACTCTTGTACATATCTGATATTGTTACCCTCCATGGATGCTTTATTTTGATCAATATTGTGTTAATACAT
>MOOZ01002456.1:123885-138850 GCA_002930495.1 Cecropterus lyciades
GTTCAATCATTGGCATTCATTTGAAATCTCGAAGCGGCAAATTTGAAAAATAGGCTTTATTAGGACCTAGGCTTTATTTGGGTCACGCACCTTACATGATTTTTGCGTAACTTTCACCGTTTACGTAGCACACACAAGGATAACTCTCAAAAAGTATTTATTTCTCGTTTTTGCAACATTTTTCCACAATAAATTGATTATTCAACACAAAAATATTTTTCAATTCGAACCAGTAGTTCCTGAGAATTAGCGCGTTCAAGCAACAAATTCTTCAGCTTTATAATATTAGTATAGAAGTATAGATTAGTATAGATGAGAACAAAAAGGGGGTTAAAATCCACGGTTATTAAAGTGAACTAAAATCTATGTTAGTTCTTTCCTAGCACGAAATCCTCATCTTTTAATACGCTGCTAATAGAGTTATCTCCATGTTACCACTACTTTAATCTATAGAAATAAATTATCACTGCTTTACGGTGAAGGAAAACATCGTGAGGAAACCCGCCTGAAATTTCTTTAAAAAAATGTTGAAAAAGGTGTGTGAAATCTACCAAGTCGCACTTGGCCACGCGATAGACTATGGCCTAAAATTCTCCTGAAGAGTAAACCCGTGCCCAGCAGTGGGACACCAATGGATTGACGACTAAGACTATGTTAGTCAAAGTTTTAAATATTTGACTCAATTTGCTGAAATTTAAGAGTTGGGTTTCTTTCTCTCTGCAATATGACAGGAGACATTCCAGCTTAGACGCCACGGTAACAGGTCGGAACGCATTTGTTAGTATTCTATTTAATCCATTGTGCATTAGAAATCACGTGTAGAACATGTTATTTGCATTTTAAATAAAAACGCGAGCGTTCATCTGACCGGTCATGAGAACTATTTAAATTAAGTCTTATTGAACTCTGCTTTAGACATGAGTTTTACAAGAAGCGATGATTCAATGTATGCTTTACAAAGGATCTAACGCGATATTTGCATTTTGTGGACATAACGAAATTTGTTCACATTTTGAAGTTTCTTAAAACCTGCGGTTATTAAAGGTAACTAATATTTATGTTAATCCTTATGTAAAATTATAATAGTTTGTTAATCACAAATAATACAAAGTTTGGTGCATAAAGATACAGTTAGTTTTGTGAATATGGTACTAGATGTTGGATGTACTGTAGATACACATGTACTGTAGATACATATGTACTGTAGATAGATTAATTTACCACTAGTGCTTGTCAACGATTTCTACCCGCCACCGCAGTTTTGCCGTGACTACAATTCCAGTACCTTGTTCAAAATATCAGTAATTAAGAAATTTAAAATCCACGTATGGTAAATACCCATTGAATATTTAAAAATTAAATATTATGGTATAAAAATGTCATAATTGCATGATGTATTACTTAATTTCTTCTGCATACTGTCATGTATTTTGAAAAGGACTACCCGAAATATTAAAACATCTTTTGTATGTTTTGTTTGTATGGCTTATCTTAGAAACAGCTAAATCAATAAGCACAGACGGCGGAAAAAAATCAATTTTTCATTTTCTTTGTTGCAATTTCATTACCTACACAAAAAAGAAACGATGGCTAATGTTCCGGTAAAATCTGGCTTTGATTAATACTGACTGAAGTAATAGCAAAGAGCACAGGTTGCCACCGACCAGGTGAACCGATGACCTGAAGAATACAGCAGGTAACCTTTGGATTCAGAAGGCACAGGACCAGTTGGCATGGCGCCGTTTAGGGGAGGCCTATGTCCAGCAACGGACCTCAAAAGACTGATGGATGGAACTGAAG
Source organism: Cecropterus lyciades (assembly GCA_002930495.1). NCBI lineage: Eukaryota > Metazoa > Arthropoda > Insecta > Lepidoptera > Hesperiidae > Cecropterus > Cecropterus lyciades. Next base: position 125,686 of record MOOZ01002456.1, read on the forward strand.
TAATTATATTATCCACTAGCTGCGCCCCACGGTTTCACCCGCGTATTAGTTACTACAAAGAAAACTAATTTATGTATTTATTTCCATAAGAATAAATATTATATTTATACAAACAACTTCGCAAATAATGCATTATTTTGGAAGAAATTTGGTTAGCATATAAAAGGGTACAGTGAGTTTACCTGAAAAGATAGACATATGCTGTCGCTGATTTTCTTTTAGAACTTTTAAAGGGGAACAATTCTGTCATACATATTTTTTGCGAAACTTTAACCAGTTTACGCAGGGCATGCAGCGGAAGCTCTCATTAGAAAAAAAACTCCCGCTTTTAAAACATTCTTCATTGGTGCTCCGCTCCTGTTGGTCATAGCGTAATGATATATAGCCTATAGTCTTCCTCGATAAATGGGCTATCTAACACCGAAAGAATTTTTCAAATCGGACCAGTAGCTCCTGAGATTAGCGCGTTCATACAAACAAATAAACAAACTCTTCAGCTTTATAATATTAGTATAGATGTATTTCTTTTGACTAAATACAGCTCAGCGTAGCTTGGAAAGGTGATCGTTGTTAATACAACCACAGCTATTTATACAAGCAGTGCTGACGTCAACACAATAGGAAAACCGCTTGAAATAATAAACAAGCAACGTTACCTTTAATAATCAACTCGTTACTGCCTACTCTCTAATCTTCTCCTAATATAAGGGTTAACACCTTTTTAAAAGGTAGAAAAGGTACGGTGCGACAGTAGAGGAGCCATCTGGCGTGGTAAGGGAGACATACTTTACAGAGGCATTCCATCTTAGTCCTCAGGGATAGCAACGCATCTGTAGCCAACCTTAGGTGAGACTTTGATCTTACCTAGGGTTGATTACAGATGTCCATGGGCGGCAGTAGCCACTTACCAACAGGTGGGCTGCATACTCGTTTGCTACATCCATAAAAAAAACACCTCCACACCTATTTCCATTGTAAAGCAGTTCTTGCAGTAGGTAGAAGAGTTTAATAGTCGGCTCACTTTCATATCAGGCGACTAATCAAGCTAAAGCGAAGAATTATAAAAATCTAGTTATTTTTTTATTGATTTATATAAGTAGTGATGTCTGTCAATAACCCACACAAATATGAATAAAATATTAATCTAATTTTATTAAGATTTATACACGTAGTTATGATAAATGTAAATAATATATTTGATTATATACTTATATACCATTGACAAATTGTTTCTTTTTACATAAAATATATTATATTTTATATCAATATAAAATTTATAAGTTAATGTATTGTTGTTTTTAAATTAATAAATAGTTATAGAAAGTAATGAAAAACTACTAAAAGACCACAGAGAACTGCAGAAACTACTTCAAGTAATCTCATGCATATAAATATGAGATTGGCGTAATAAGAAAGTGTGTGTAAGTAAAAGTATCATCATTTATAAGTAGCGTGGATTATGAAGTTTTAAGACCTGACAGTGAAAAAATAATTCGCACAGATAACATAAGCCGTCTGGTAATTACAGAAAATTTGCATTTTTTGTTTACTGGTATTTCTGACATTATACTATACATAAATATGTAATACAAATTATATACTCCACATATATTACAAAATACTTTGCATATAATATAATAACCCGGATCTTACAAACAGAATAATAGAACATACATTTTGGCCATGTTATTTATTTGATTAGATACTGTCATTATCTATATCTATACTTATATATAAAAATGACTGGTCCTATTTACATGAAATTTTGCGTGGATACAGTTTATTTACCAACTTATGGGCTACTTTTAATTTCAAAATTTTGCAGTATTTAAAGATGGAGACTATTTTTATGTAACGAGGCACATGAACTTTAACTAGTATTTAATAAAAAGATCATTATATTAAACCTTTTCAATTTTATTACAATTTGAATAAATAATAAGAGAAACTAATTATGTTTGAGTTTCATTTTTCACTAATAAATAATTTTGAAGCCTATTCATAAATGCAAAATATGATAATATTTCATTACTAATATTTTTATTATTCAAATCGACTCTCTAGTTTTTGAAACGCACCGAGATTGAATACCTTTCTTATGTAATACGTAAATAGTTGACGAAATAATGATATTATATATATTATATCACATCATATACCAAACTTGAGGTCTTAAACAAGCTACGAAGTAATATCGATAGCATGATTAAGAAAGGGATACAGCGCCATCTAGTTGTAGCGCCGACGACTGCTTTCGTGACGTATATTGTTTCATCGTATTTCAAATCATAAAGATTCTGAAGAAGATTCACTTCAAAATACTCAATATACATGCATATATATTAAATTTCGTTCATGAATAGCATGATTAGTGTTGTCTGTAATTATAATAGACAATTCATTTCATTATTCACAAAAAAATATCTCGCTGTGCGAACATAATCTAACGAAGAATGCAAGTAAATGAAAAGCATTACGACCAGACCAGTTTCACTTTACTAAATTGTCTTGGAAAAAACGTAGCGGTTTTATTTTTAGCCGTGTGCGTCAGAAGGAGGGTAATGTTTTTCGAACGTACGTATGTCAATTTCTTTAACACGCTCTATAGCTTAAACGGTTTGACGGAATTTAACATGAGGTATTAAGGATTCGTCTTAATTGGGAGAGTGACATTAGACATAAAAAAGAGGGGAAACGGACAATTTTTAATAACATAATGATTTAAAATTGTATAACCTATGTTCTATATCACTGCAAACTGTCACTGAAACGTCAAGCAATTTGGGCTGAAGTGCGTGCCAAAGAAATGGACATACATATAAACATAAATACATTCGCTTGAAAAATATCACTCTGTGCGACGCAGTCGGGTAATATTTGATTGAAAGAATTTCTTAGATATTGCAGCTTTACTAAATTTAATATAATGTACATTTTTAAGGAAAACTGTTACCGTTGTATAGGTATCCGAACGTTTCCAAAATTCCATATTTTATTATGTCGCAAATTTTAGACAGACGAATCAGACTTTTACCTTACTAGTACATTTTTGATTAGTCGTGTCGAAACTAATTTGCTACTGAATCTATCGTCATAATTAAGTATGTTACCCGATTAGTGATCGCAATTAAAAACCTAAAAGCGCGCGAAACATATAGCTAATCTGTTTTTAAAATGTTTTATTTTTCTGAATTTAACAGCAATATGTTTACAATAAAGAAGGCTATACAACCAAAATATCAAAAAATATGCTTAATCTGTAAATTACTTATTTAAACCAAATTATTTTAGACATTAATTTAAGATAAACTATTTTATTTCAATACGAAATGGTGAACAAATAATGTCAATAATGTACAGAAATGTCATAAATAAAGTTTAAAATAAACAAGATGACCGAATTGATTTTGTACTTTTTCTTTAAATAAAAACGGAACGTCCGTTACACTTTAAGTCTGCAAGTGATGTATTTCAACTAAGCGAATATTATATTTGATAGTCAATTACCAAATAACAATTTATCGCTTTTTATATACACCTACAGGAAAATGTATCATCTTTTCGATCAATTTAGTATAGCTCAGTTTTTAGTTAAGTACTTATTTTATAAGTACTTCGATCTACCATGAATTCGTGTTAGGCTACGTGTGAAATGGTGTGATGTCACCTTAAAAGTTACATTGTGTTCTCTAAATAATACATTTCATGCAAAGTAATATAACATAGTAGAACGAATTAATCAACGTAATATGTCGAATTTAGAATACTATTACTTCTACAGCGATTATCGGTCATAAATAAGATTAAAAAACGTTTTAAATCAAATCAGTTTTAAAAGTTTGTTCCACAATTTTGATAATTGCAATAAAACAATTTTGATAATTGCGAACCTACAATTTTGATAATTGCAATAAAACAAAATGACAACAGCTTAAAAATATATAAAAAAAATAATGATCACTCTTGTTAAACCAAATCCCACTCTTAACCCTTAAGGAAAATTGAATGGTTTATGGAATACAAACTTTTAGTCTAAACCGATCGTATTAGCCGTGTAGGGACTGCCGCGCCTCCATTCTACATCTGTGGAAATGCACCCAGACATATAGGACATCTCTTCACTACAGGACACCCCTTTGCACAACCTTATAACTATATGCGTGACTAACAATTTGTTCGCTTTTGTGTATTAAAACGATATCGTTTACTCTTTGACACTTCATGGTTTTTTTATTTGTTGGCACAATATATAGGGATGATAAAGCTTTTGAATAAATATTAAAAAAAAAATCGACAACCATAATAACTTCCCAATTTACCATACAAAAATAACATGGTATACAATTTTACAATAGAAATTATTACATCGTATATGTACGGAATTTAATTATCTTAATTTCATCTTTCTCTTCATTAATAAAACGCATTATTAAAGTTATTTCAAAGCTTTTCTTTATTTAGCGTTGATTGCTGAATATATTATTATTTACCATAACTCAGACATTTCCTTCTGTCTTTATTAAAGTAAGTCTACTTATTAGAAAATAATATACAAATTTCTATGTAATATATGTCTACAACATTCAATAAAAACATTTTTAATAATATATCGCACGATAGAAAATCAAATAATTCGTACTCTACTGAATAAAATATGAAATTTCGTATTAAATAGGTATTTAATTTACATTATCCTTGTATAGTGAGAGTGAATAATATTTTTAATTCCAATTTTCCCTATTAAAACGCACCCAACTCCAGACGTTCTAACAGGACGTCATTAATAACTACACCCCTTACAATGTACCTACGAATGTAGGTATACAGGCTGCATGACTAAGCTTTATGTTCGCCTTACGAAAAAAACTATAAAAAATAACTCACTTTTTTCGGCCCATTCTGCACGATGGTCTCGTATTCCAAGCCTTCCATAGACATCGTTCTCACAAATTAAAAAATCACACAAAAAGTATGTATGCACTTGGCGTTCCTTTTACGAAAATATCCGTAATTAATAGTCCACTCGATTTTAATAGACGGCTCTAAATGCAATTTTTACAGCAGTAAAAACACTAAAAGGCTAAAAAATCACTGTTTCCATTAAATACTTTATTAAATTTAATGTTTGGGCGTCAATACGTCGTGCCGCCGGCCGGCACGGGTGCAACAACCAATATCAAACGCCCACACAGCCTCCCTTGCTCTCCAGCGAATGAACACATACAGACAAGCGTACGTATAGAAAGTTGATATAGCGTAAAGCCTCTGGAATTAAATGTAAGGTGCGGCTCCGCTACAACAGTTTCATTTTCCTTTCAGTGATGCGTTCCGTTACAAGATACATAATATAGACTATATATTTTTTCTTAATTGCATTTAACATTTCGTTACGTAATTTACGTTAACGAGGATAACATTTATTTTAGATATAAATATCGTGGTAATAATATTTTAATGATTTTTTTTCATGGTTAAAGGTAATTTATGGCACCATATTTTTACATGTCGTAGTGTAAGTATATAATTTTTATCTTTGCTTTTTAAACTTGACATTCGTTGAATGAGTATACTGTTACTGTCAATGACATATTATGGAAAAAATACCGCTTAGAATCGATCGTGTGTATTTGTAAACAATTATTTCTCTAATAAAATTACAATATTTCCACACAAGAAATTAATACGAAATTGAGGTACATTTAATTCATAGCAAAACAATGAGTATTCGATGAAACTAAACTCATTATATTATTTCTAATTGTTATTCGTAATTTCCAGGTTATTATAGTTGTGAAAATGTGCGAAAACTTCCAAATGTTAAAACAAGGGGCTGAAGCGAAGCTATACATCTGCAACTATTTAGGTAAGCCGACGTTGATAAAAGAAAGATTTAAGAAAAACTACAGGCATCCTGATTTAGACACCGCTATAACTAAGGAGCGTATAAAAAATGAGGCGCGGTCGATCGCACGCGCGAAAGTCGCCGGTGTGAAGACTCCATCGCTCTATTTAGTTGATTTTGAGCGCCGTCGCATCTACATGCAGCACTTTGAACACAGCATAACAGTGAAGGACTTCATTATAAATGTTTTTAGAGAAGACTGCAGCTCCGGCGACGGTCCGAGCACTCTCGACTTGATCGCGGCGAAAATCGGTGAAACCGTTCGAAAATTACATGACAGTAATATCATACACGGAGATCTGACCACCTCGAACATTTTATTAGTACCAAAAAGCCAAAATCCTGACCAAAACACAGATTGGCAGCAGATAGAAAACATAGACATTGTCATGATTGATTTTGGCTTGTCCCACATTGACACAAGTGCTGAGGATAAGGGCGTAGACTTATATGTGTTGGAACGAGCAGTGATTAGCACCCACAATGATCATCCTGAATTATTCTGGAAGATACTAGATGCGTACAAGAATTACAACATAAATAATACCAATGAAATCATCAGCAAGTTTGAAGAGGTCCGCGCCAGAGGGAGGAAACGAACTATGGTTGGATAGAATAATATATATTTGTTATTACGTTTTATTTATTTAAATCAATGGTTGTTTTGTAAGTGTAAGATCAACTACTGAACCTCTTGGTTACACAAATGTTCAAAACGAACCTATTAAAGCTTTACCAGAATGCTCTGACATGAAGCTCTTCAAAAAATGGTTTAAAAGAGCTTGTCTCCAAAAGCAATGATGCTTTAAGAACATGTTTCATGATGAAAATATTAAGGTGGCATTGATTACTTTTCATTAAGTAGCCATAGTACACATGGATATGGATTAGAATTGTAATGGAAGGAGGGACGCTAGGAGACGCGGCTGCTCAGCTACATGTTGCAACTAGATGAATATCTTTATTGTGATAGAGATATACCATCAAATATAAAGTTTTTTCTCCCATATTTCACTCTTATCGGCGTAATCAAGTTCAGTGCTCAGTGAACAATTATTTAGTGACAGCCGGCACGAAAGGCGACAAATCCGCAAAGATGTTGTGTGTGAATACAACTTTCCTTTTCTTAATTTTGATTATTATAAGTTATCTTTTTATAAGAACTGTACTGTGTAAAGTTCAACTCCGCATCCATGGAGGTGAGTCTCATCACTTCCGCACCCGTCTCCGCTAAGATGACCTCCGTTCCAACCCTAATATGGACTATTCTAGGAGATGGGCAGCAGAGTCTTTCTATATAACATCAGCATCTTCAGTCACCAACATGCATGATAGGCATGACTATTATCAAAACCCCTAGTAGAGAAGGCCTTTCTGCAGCAGTAGATCTCTAAGGGCTGATGATATTTGTAAGTTATAACTAATTTGAAATTTTCCTAATATTACTATAAATTTTTAAGAGGTATTACAAGAAATGTAAATGTGAAAGATAGTATATCGTCGGTTAAATGGAAAAATGACGTTATTCAAAAAGAACAAATTTTACAGTACAGGCCTTTGAAGATTTTAATTTTAGGAATATTACAATCACAATTGAGTCGTATCCAAACACTATTTCGAGAGATGTCACTTTACTTTAAAAACGCACATGAGCTCAGTTTCGTGGCCGGGTTGCAACAATCAAAATGCAGGATGACCGTAAAATATCGAAATGACACTTGCGACATCTAGTGAACATTACGTTTAATTTCTTGAAGAGTCATTTATTTATATAAAATAATGTTGATTGAAGACTCGTTTTATGTAATCCAATCTTATTTTCCAAAAATTTTGAAATATGTCATTTTTCTATTTAATCGACAATATATAAAATTTTGGAGGTAGTGGACTCTGTGATTTGATAACAGCAGTATTAAGCATAGCTGTGTTCTGTTCCAAAGGGTGAGGTAAGGGAGACTTACCCGAGGCGTTCCAGCTTAGTGCTCAGGATGTAGCAACACAACTATAGGCAACCGCAGGTAAGACTGATCTTATCTGGGGTTGATTACAGATGTCATTACCACTTACCATCAGGTGGACTGTAAGCTCGTTTGTTGCTTCCATATTATAAAATAAAATTACTTTGATATATTGCTAAGTTCATGTTCAAATGTTGTGGAGATCGAGCGTGGAAAGTAGTAATATTAATAAGTATTTGTGTTAGTGCTTGTACTACATTAGGTAGACAAGTACTCTTGACCAGAGTTTCTGGTGGGGTATGCATACATGAATGGGTACTTGCATATGCCCATATACAGTATGATACTAATATGTCTACGGGCAACATGTTTCAATCTTTATAGAATCAACTTATATTAGCATACATTTTTAAGCAAAAGCATTTAATAGTATGTAATTGTAGTACATATTATTTTTTAGTTTATACATATTCTTCTTTGCCTGGTCTTTTCCCATTTTTATTTGGGGTCGGCCTGCCTAATGTGTCTCCAGGCAGCTCGGTCCTGGGTAGTCTCTTGGGTGATTTGGGCTTCTTTGAGGTTCTTATTTACAATGGACATCCGTATGATTCGGTCGTCTTCCTCGTACTCGGGGTTTGGTTTTGATGTGTAATACTTTCCTGGTCATGTGTACAGATGGTCGCCTCATGACGTGTCCGTACCACCGCAGATGGCTCTCCAGTAATTTATCTTGGATATGTTTTAATTTATACATATTGACTATTCCTCCCTAAGGTGCATTCGGGTATTTACGAGAAATTTGTAATTCCAAAAATTGTATTTTTTACCATACGCGGAAATATAGTCAACTCTGTCAACATTCAGTTTGTTTATTCAGTTTTTCCTCACTGCGGTTGACTTAGGTCAATATATATAAATTTGCATTCTTTACAAGTAAGTTTTCGTAACTACCCAAATGCACCCTAAAAACTATTTTTTAAATCAAATTGTAACATAATTATTCTTATTCTTCCATAATAATAAGCTATGAGGTTATAACTTGTAAACGCGCCTAAAGTATGAGAAATAATATAATCAATAAAATATAAACATGTAAAACAATATTTTCAATATTCAAATTTAAATTATCTATATAATGTCAGTATATCTGTAATATGTGTAACTATAAATAAAGGTTCTATTTATTATTCATTATTGTTTCATTCTTTTTTTGTATCACGTTGTTGTGGTAGACCCTGTGTAGTTCGACCGAGGAGTGGAACCTCCACAGTCGAATCCCGCTACACCTGTTTCTAGCGTGAAGCAGTTCATGTCGGTGAAATAAGAACCGGTGCCGGTACGGTTACTGGCTCACTTTATATAAGTGATATATCGCCATTTAAGTTCTAGCACCGCGTAAGTCATTTTTTGGCGGTAATGACATTTTGAAAATAGTCGTTATTGGAATCGAAATACGCGTCGTTTCATCAAAACAGAATCAAAGTATAGGTCGCGTCACGTAAAAAGAACGCTAGAAGTGGTGGGGGTGATTTTGTGCATGGGTACACTCGCGCACTAAAGTACTAGCCCATTGTTTTATTTTTTGAAAAGCCTTTCGCTTGCGGATTCGTATTAGTTAATATTATTGTTTATTGATGATAATTGATAAGAAAATATGTAAGAAATGTGTAATGTATGCAAGGTATAATTAAATGGAATTAAAAACTTGTTTGATTCAGTGTAGAATGTTTATTCTAGAATATTTTTAAAAGATTAGAATAACGAAACGCCATCCATTAAGTTTTTTTTTTTATACATATTTTTATACAACACAAAAATATGTTTAAATTATGGAAATATAAAGTACAAAATGGAACTTTAGTTGCGTCTATATAAAATTAATCGGTTTTTGTCTCCAAATTTTTTTCCAAAAATGACTTACGCGGTGATAGAACTTAAACGACGATATGAGTTACCTTTGTCTTCAGGAGTAGCAGCAGACTGTGATCGACTTCAGATAGAACCCCTGTTCTATATAAATTTGCTTACAGATGTCCGTGGGCGGCAGGTGGACTGCATGCGATAAAAAACGTATGGGTCATTTATATTAGGTCGGATAAGCTGTATTTGATTTCCGTTAATACCAAGCGTAGACGACGTTACTTTCGCATTCGGACGTGTAGATGTGTCATAAAATGTAATCAGTATCACTTAGTTTCAGGCTATATAAATCCATAGAATAGGTACCAGTTTTGCAAATGATTTTGGTTAAATGTTGAGCTGAAACCTTTTCCGATTACTTAATAATAGTTTTGTAATGTTACTTGATAATATTTTACTTTTTTATTATATTATGTCTTTACCTATGAAATTGCCGTTCTGCCGTACTGGCCATTTGAAATCAAAATATTTGTTTTAACTGATAATTCTAATTTCAATTTAATTTTATTTTTAAAACATAGATTTTTTGTTTGCTAAAATTGCCATTTGTTTAATAGTTAGTGTTTTGTTTTCATCGCATTCGAGCATTTTTTGTCATCATAGATATGTTAAAAAATCGAGTAATTATGGAGCATGAGTACCATCGTGGCAACAAAGCGGCACGCAACATCAACGATGTTTTGCGAAGCGAACACTACAAACGAACGCACCACCCGTTCTGGAAATTTTGATCTGAAAAATGAACCCCGTGGTAGTCCGAAAACTTGAGTCGACAATGTCGAATTAAAGGCGATTGTGGAAGCTGATGATACTCAATCTACGTTAAAGCTTTCAACGTTACCATCAAAAGAATATTGGTTCATTAGAGTCAAATTGATAAGGTAAAAAAGCTTGACAAATGGGTACCTCACGAACTCAATGATCGCCAGCGCGAAGTACGCGTCGAGACGTGCCTTGCACTGCTCAACAGACATACAAATTAAGGAATTCTAAATCGCATTGTTACTTGTGACGAGAAATGGATCCTGTTCAACAATCGTAAGCGCTCAGAAAGTTGGTTGGACCCTGGTTCAGCAACTAAACAATGCCCTAGACGAAAACTTACCCCTAGAAAAGTGATGGTCACTTTTTGGTGATCTAATTCATCACATCTTACCAAACGGGATGAGCATTACTGCAGATGTGTACTGTGAAGACCTGAACACAATGATGGAGAAGCTCGCACGTCTCCAACCAGCTTTGGTCAATGGTTCGGGTCCACTGCTCTTGCACAACAACGGGCGACTTCATACTGCACAGCAGACGGTCTCCGAACTACAAGAGCTAGGGTTGAAAGTTGCGCCTACAGACTTCTACTTTTTCCAGAATTTGGATAACTTCTTGGAAATAATTAAATACCCGAGAAGCAGTATAAAATGCCTTTGAAGAATTTGTTGCCTCCCGTCCAGCTGTTTTCTTCAAAAAGGGCATCAATAAGCTACAAATGCGTTAAGATGCATTGATTGTATGGGTGATTACTTTGATTAATAGAAATAAAAAATTGTAAAAAATACGCTTCATTTATTTCGTGAAACACGGCAATTTTATAGGTAAAGAACTATTATGTATTAAATTTTAACTTTTTTTCTTCATAGTTTTTACGTTATTGTTTCTATTGGCTGTAAAACTTAAAAAATCATCACAAAGTTAATCACGGTAACAAAAAGTAATATATATAAGTATTGCAAGTCGTCAAATTATTAGTAATAAGCACATGGAATGCTCAATACTTAAACAGGCTATTTTTTACAATTTTTGAATTGAGTCATACGTAAACAGCTAGTTATTTCCTAGTAATTCATAGCTTAAAGATATTTGATACTTAAGATTGGCAACATTTATCTTCGTTCTGTCAATGATATATTGTCAAAAGTGTCAACTGTCAAACGCAGCTGCACATAACCTCTTGTTTACATATTTATGCTTTAAGTTATTCATTTTAAAAAGTAGAAATTTAGAAAACCAAAATGAACCACCATTTACTACTACTATCAAGGTTATTTCGACAAAATGGAGCCAAAACCTTACCTTTTATTAGTGAGTTTTTAATATATTTTAATTAATAAAAGTTTACTCAAAAGCTAAGGACTACCCTAATTCGAATTAAGAATTAAACAATAAAAGCGAACTAAACAAAAACATATGTAGAAAAATCATGAAAATACCTTTTTATGATGTAGGATCCCTAACGACAGCAGAAGCAACTGAACGCCGGCACCATCTGTTCGAGTTAGAGGAGAAGAGGCAGTTGGAGAGTATAGGAAGAATAGAGAAGATAGAAGTTCAGTACAAGGGAAACCCGGAGAATTGTACACTGGTCATGAACAAGGGTGTATCTACACCCTACGATTGTGCCAAACGTAAGTCCAAATATCTGATAAATTTCCATTGGGTCCTGGGTTCTGAAATCTGAATGATGAGTTTAGATTCTTGTTCTGGGTTTGGGTGTTTGTGTATTCGTCTTTGTGTGTCCATGCCACCCATGACACAGGAGAAAATCCTAGTGTGGGGCTATGAGTATAGAAAGTGTACATGTGTATATGTAAAGAAAAATATAATTTTCTTTGATTGGAACGTGTAAGAATAGCCGTTTGGTAAAAAAAAAAATCAAGTTTACCGTGTAGTCCAAATCATTATAATATCTTAAATATATTTGTAAAAAAAAATGTTTTAATGACTGAGGATAAGAAGTAATACATTGTTTAAAATATTCGGGTCTTTTTGTCTGTCTGTGTATTTGAAATAAACGTCAAACCAAAACTACTAAAATTAAACTATAAGGATTGAAAATATGTAAACCATATTTCGAGGTAAAAGTAGTGTAAAAAAAAAGAAAGTTGTGTTAGGGATACCTAGCATTTAATTTTTTTTTATCAGATTTATTGTACTCTATCTATTCTTTCTATTCACACTTACTTTACTGTGAACATTATAGTTCTCTGACAGGAATCACTGTTAACTGATAAAACCGCCTTTTGTATTTTCAAATTGTAAAGTATACAATTATTATTATAATCTATTTTTTGCTTGACTGTGTCAGAAAGAGGTTAATGTTTTTCGAGTGTATGTATGTATGTTTGTTTGTATATATGTCCATTTCTTTGGCACGCTACAGGCCTAATGGCTCAACAGATTGTGATATATGACATATCATTGGAATTGTCTCAGTTTAGTCATAGGCATATATTTTTTAAAATATATGCCTATGTCTAAACTGAGACTGTGAATTAATATTAGACTGTGAATAAATATTAGATTGTAAAAACATAAAACGCTTTCTACACTCATAGCCCCACAGTAGGTTTTTCTCCTGTGTCGTGGGTGCCATGGACACACAAAGACGAAT
>MOOZ01002457.1:14553-26374 GCA_002930495.1 Cecropterus lyciades
ATTTATCATGCTCTGCCTTTGTAACTTTATAATGTCATTCATACGCTTGCGGGATTAATTCCTATCAATATAATGCCATTTTTAATAACTTCAACAATACAATTTGGGTTTGGGTGTTTGTGTATTCGTTTATGTGTCCATGGCACCCACGACACAGGAGAAAATCCTACTGTGAGGCTATGAGTGTATTTAAAAAAAAAAACAATATGCTGGTATTGTGATGTAGCATATGACTTTATTAAACGCTTTCTACGCTCATAGCCCCACAGGAGGATGTTCTCCTCCGTCGTGGGTACCATGGACACAAAAACGAATACACAAACACCCAAACCCAGAACAGAAATCTAAACTCATCATTCAGATGTCTGTCTGGCCGGGGATCGAACCTGGGACACACTGCGGGTCAGACCGGTATGGTGACCGCTCCGCCACGCGGGTCGTCAAAATATGACATGATAGTATATTTTAATTTTTCATAATTACTTAGGAATATAAGTCATAGATTAAAAGTTTGTTATTAATAAATTATAAGTACCATTATACAAAATTATGTCATGAATGATAACATTTATGAAAGATATTTTAATAACTGCGTAAAAAAAAGACCAATCGGACAACTTTTTATAAAAACCCAACTTTATTATAAAAACCCGACTTAATAATTATAAAAACGAAATTTTGTGAGGATAGGTGGATCACGTCAGAACGGCTGGATGGCATTGGATAAAGTTTAACAGAGACATAGATTATAGTCTGGTATAACATATAGGTTACTTATTAAAATGAAAATAATATAAGTTTTCCGTAGGATAGTTATGTTTCTGTTTATAACATGGCTCGGAAAGATATTTGGCGCGACTACCACAGTGGTAGTCGCTTAGAAAATGACATAGGTTACTTTTTATCTCGGAAAAATGCACGGGTGCGGGAAACATGTATTTAAAAAGAATAAAATAGAGATTATTAAAGGTATAAAATTTCGGTTAATGTATGTCACGTTACATTTCTTTTAAACGCGGGTGAAACCGCGGGCTCAGCTAGTATTTAAATATGAATAGTTAAATTATGAACATAAGTTATATCACAAACTAGCTGCGCCCCACGGTTTCACCCGCGTATTAGTTACTACAAAGAAAACTAATTTATGTATTTATTTGGATAAGAATAATATTATATTTATAAAAACAACTTCGCAAATAATGCATTATTTAGGAAGAAATTTGGTTAGCATATAAAAAGGTACAGTGAGTTTACCTGAAAAGATATACATATGCTGTCGCTAACTTTTTTTTGAACTTTTAAAGGGGATCAATTCTGTCATACATAATATTTACGAAACTTTAACCGTTTACGCAGCGCACGCAGCGGAAGCTTTCATTAGAAAAAAAAACCCGATTTTGAAACATTCTTCATTCGTGCTCCGCTCCTGCTGGACTTAGTGTGATGATATATAGCCTATAGCCTTCCTCGATAAATGGGCTATCTAACACCGAAAGAATTTTTCAAATCAGACCAGTAGTTCCTGAGATTAGTGTGTTCAAACAAATAAACAAACAAACTCTTCAGCTTTATATATTAGTATAGATGTTAGGTAACATCACTAGAAACGTTACAAAAAAAAGGAAAGATAAAATAATAACATGTGATGATGACAAAACCAAAACAAAATCATGTAAACAAAAGTAAATAAAGTTATGGAAAGAAAGCAGTTGTCTATTTTCTTCTTTTTCGAAAATTTTTATCTTTATATTTGTCAAACCACTTATCTTTTTAACACCACTAATTGTAACTAAATTTTCTTCATTTAAACTATTTTCCTTAGTTTTTAATTTTAATAATTTGGAATTTATAAGAGAAACATTCGAACCTGAATCATATACTCCATATATTTCCAATTTATCATTTAATAGTAGTTTGACTTTTATTAGTGGTGTTACAATTAGTTTTTTTGTTCTGTTTCATTTAACTCTGCTTCAATTACTGAATTGTTTACGTGTCTTATAGGTCTTCTATTGTATCTATCATCATCTTTAACCTTGAACCAGCATGCAGCCTCAGGATGGTGACGAGTACCTTTATTTAATTTTTCGCATATTTTACGAGTACGTTCTCCATTTTCGTTATTTATCTTTTGACTTTCATATTTCCTGTAGGCCCCAGTCCTATTTTTATTTATCCAAATGTTCATACTTTCTCACTTCATTGAATAAATCTACTATATCCTTAATTGCTTCTCTATTTATCTTCTCCAGTACAATCCTTGGCATACCTGCCGCAATAACATCCACAAGTGTACCTGTATCTATTGATCTCCTCATATCCAGTATAAGATTTTCCTTTTTTATGGCATAGTCCACCAACGAACCATCTTTGTATTTAAATAACAGAGCATAAGTTACTTGGTTCCAACCTTGATTTGCAAATGATTCACAAAGCTTATTTTTCCATGTTGTCCAGTTTGAGTTTAAAGTAAATTTTATAATCATAGAATTGTATCAATCAACACAACTTTTATCCATGAATAGTCTTAGTATTTCAATTTTTTTCTCATCTTCCATAATACCAAAGCTTGAACATTCCCTTTCAAAAATATCAATCCATTGGACGCTATGTGGATCCCCCTGAAACAGGTGGCTGAGTTCAGGTACCTCGGACACATAGTCGAGGAGCGCCTTGAGGATAACGGTGACGTAGAGAGAGAGCGGCGGGCGATGTCGGTCCGAGGCAATATGTTGGCCCGCAGATTTGCACGACGTAATAAGCAGGTAAAGTTGTCACTGTTTAGAGCATATTGTCAGACTTTTTACACGTGCAGTATGTGGGTGGACTGTAAGCAGAGGACCGTCAGAGCTGTGCAGAGCGTCAATAATGTGCTGAGGGCGGTGTTGAGCAAGCCGCGTTACTGTAGTGCATCCGCCATGTTTGCGGAGGCGCGGATGGACGATTTCTACGCGATCATTCGCAAGCGGGTGGCGTCGATGATGAGAAGGGCGGCGGAGAGCACTAACACCCTCCTCAGCACATTGGCGTATAAGCTAGACAGCCCTGTCTGGGCCTGCTGGAATGGTGCACATACACTGGTCAATAGGTGTTTGTGTACTTAGCATACTTTTCTCTTTTTTTTTTCGTTTTTTGTCTTAATTTTTTTTGTACTAACATAGGCTAAATTTATTTTATTACTAACCCATGTGCTGTTTCTGTCTGTAAACTAACATAGTGGTAAAAACATAATGTGATACTAACATACATATAGACCCATATGGTCTGAAATAAAGATTATTATTATTATTATTGGCTTGGATTTGAGTTTTTACTTGTAAATTTTTCAATTACAAACTTCTCTGCAATGTATTTTAAATTGTGTGTTTTGGAATCTTGTATGTTCTCAATTAATATTGCAAATAATTTTCCCAATGAGTCTGTGTCTTTTTCTAATCCTCCAGATGCTTGCTTTTGTTCAATTTCTTCTAGATATTGCATTTCAAATTGTATATTACCATCTTCATCTATGTAGACTTTACTTAGATCATTTGTCATTGTTATCCAAACTTTTCTTGTCTGATGTCTTTTTTTAAGCTATTTTTCACTTTATTATACGCAGCTGTCCTTATCAACTCTTTATGAAGACCAGCAGACTGTAGTTCTTCTGGTATAACAAACTTTTTTTCATCTTTGGTTGTTATTGAACTTACACAATAAATGTTTGATTTCCCATCACTCGCCGGCAATATTGCAAATTCGAAGCGTAGCTGTTCCATAGGTTTATTCATTTACGTATTTCAATAAACAAGAATGTCGTTTTATAAGACTATATCTTATAGTTTGGGATAAAATAAACGAATGTGTTGCTTCTGAAAATAAAGATTTATTTCATGAATTTCTTAAAAAGAAAACATCTTATTACATTAAACTATTATAACAATCTTACCTTAAATTAAACGACATTCAAAGTTTATTTTCACATCTTACATATTTATAACGCTTTATACACTCATAGCCCTAGCTCTACACTTGAGCATATGCACGCTAATAACTAAATAACGGGTCATATGCTCAAGCGTACTAGAATACTTCCAATCGCGTAAGCCGTTAATATACCTAAAAACACACAAATATATGAAACCACGGAACAGGAATTTGCATTACATTTGCCATAAGCCAGGAATCAAATCCAAATGGCACTGCTTATAAAACTGGCAAAGTGACTGCCTCGCCACACAGGACATATGCAGGAACAATATCTATGTGTACATAACACATAGATATCGTTCAAATCACATTTAATAGACCTAACAATTTTACAGAGACGATAAACGTGTCCGATACACACTTACAGACATACTCTGTTAAGTTTCTCGATTACAATCTTAGCTGTAGCTTATTTAACTGGAATTGTATATACCATATGACAAGTAAATTTTAAAATAATTCATTTACAAATAATAAAAAAGCTTTAACATTTTCAAGATCTTAGAGATGTTGTTACATAACACCGTAATCTGACAATACAAAACTTTAAAAATACAGTCGTTATTCGTCTTTGCTCGTCGAAACACCGTTAAGTACATATCACCGTTAAGGATCCATCGATCTATACATTATAATCGGTGCCTTTAAATAAATAAATTTTAACATAAACAGTCGTTACAAATAACAACAGTGAGATTAGCAGCAGTAGAATATTGAAAAACATGTACAAACCGTGCACATCTTCAGTGGAGCGCGTCCGTAGCGGGCGCGCGGCGCGCTCCGCCGCCAGGTCGGGCGTGGAGTGGAAGTCGCGCCGCAGCGGGCCGCCCGCGCCGGGGACGCCCCAACCCTGGAGTATATATGTACGCTCGATAATATACTGGCATAAATACATTTCGAAGGTGGTAGAGCTCTTTGTGGTTCGACTCCGGAACCACCACCGCCACACCTATTTTTGCGTCATGACAGCGGTGTTGTGCGCCGTTGTATTCCGGTCTGAAGGGTGTGGTGAGGGAGACGTACGTTTCCGAGGCGCTCCATCGTAGTCCTCAGGGGTAGCGACGCATCTGTGGCCGATCTTGGGTGAGACTTTGATCTTACCTAAGGTTGATTACGGATGTTCATGGGCGGCAGTAGCCACTTACCATCGGATGGGCTGCATTCTCGTTTGCTATAAAAATACAGAAGAGCGATTAATAAACATCATGACCAATGATCGGGCGCTAGTATCGGAACTCCATCACCTGATAAAAAGTATAGCTACTATCGAAATTATTTTAAGTATTCAATTAAAGAAATGTTCCGAATATTTTTCTTTAAATATTTAATATACAAAATATATTATTTATACCAAATTTCATATGTCGTACAATATCTTATGTCGAAAGACAACGAAATTATGGTATGGAGTACAACGCATCGACACGATTCATATAAATACACATTAGTCCGTTGTTAGAAAAAATTTGGCAAAGCACTACCGTATTCCTCGACATTTATACAAGTAAATACGATAAAAAAATATTCCTAATATTAAATTAATCTAGATTTTTAAATAGCAAACCGTTAAATAGCGTACCTTATTCCTGCAGCGTTTCATCTCAGCAACGGACGCGTACACGCGTTGCGCGCGCGTCGGCGAGTAGGGCGGGGACAGCGCGCCGCCTTGGAACGCTGAACGCGTCATCATGCCACCCGCACCTCCCCTAAAAATAAATAGGAAAAATGTTACAATTATTGCATATAATGCCTTCAAATGAAACATCTTTTATTTCCATAAGCCTACGGGGGCACTTACAAATTGTCAGTTATAATATTTTTTTTACACTACCATCGGATCTGAACAGATGTTTAATCGGTATGTTTGTGTGAGTGATTGTTTCATGATTTTAATAGCATTAAATTATTATCAATGTATGATTGCGTCATTGCTATTTTTTACATAAGGACATACATAAGAATACTTCTGTTATAAACCATATATTAGTCTTGAGGTGAATGTTACGACCAGAAATCCAACTTTGGTCGGACAAAGGTAGATTTCTGGCCGCAGCCAAAGCTGGTGAGTGATGATTATTTGGCAATAGCCATAGACACTAGCCATAGACTTTCGTGCGAGTCTAGTTAACAAGTTCAAAAAACGTGTCCTAAGAACGTGTGCGATAGCTCATTGGATTCGAAATGATGTCTAGAAAAATGTGTTCAAGGGTTTTACTGCATAATAAAAATTGCAAAAGTTTAACAAATTTAATAAATTAGGAAATTAATATGAAAAAAAGGTATTTCTTTTTTTTCACGTTCTTGAACTTGTCGACTAGACTTTAAAGTAGTTTCATAAATAATATATTATGGACAAAACTTGTTAGTAAGTTTTTGCCATTTGATCACTTTATTGTTAATTATAAAGGTTTATATAAAAATCTATTTAAGTTTATAGTTTGGTTAATAGTGTTAGTAACGTTATGATTTAATGTCAGGGAATTACTTAAATATATATGTTGCAGATTCCGATGCCATCTGAATGGTCGCTATCGTCGTCCGACATGTTGATGTTTATTATATTATAAACCAGTGTAAGTGTCTCGACAAAACAATCAAAAACAATACTGACTGACACATAGACATTTACAACCGATGTGCGACGACAATTGTAATAAAATATGTATGTGTGCGTGCGTTCGTGTACGTGTGTGCTTATGTGTGTACATACTGCGCGTCCGTGTCGACGTCGGGCGGCGCGCCGGCCTGCCGCTGGAACAGCTCCTCGAGCTCGGCGGCCGTGATGCGGCCGGACGCGGGCCGCGCGCGGATGGACGCCGTGCGCGCCGCGCGCTCGCCGCGCTCCAGCCGCGCCGCCACCGGCGTACCGTCTGCGGGGACGTATGCCGCTATTAGAGATGTGCCGGATCGTTCAAATAATAGATCCGCGGATACGGATACGAATACGGATCGTTGGTGTCCAGATCCGCGGATATGGATACGGATACGGATCCCGACTGTCTTATAAATTCACTTACGCGTGTCCTTGAAGCGACGGTTGCTTTATTGACATGTGTCAGCCTGTACCCTTGGTACGAGTTTATTACTTTTCCTTAAACGATCATTGTTAACGTTTTTCCCTATCATTGCAAAAAATTGACATTGTATGTACTAACATATAATGTTAAGATGTTATATATTTATATATAATTTTTGCGAAATTAGTTAAATATGTGATATTAGAAACAATATAGAATTTAATACTATTTCATTGTTACCTAATCGCCTGTGTATATTTAGAAGTTCGTATGTTTAGGGATTTTATAAATAATATGAATTTATTAATAGGTATAAAAGATCCGTTTAAGATCCCCCCAAAAAGTAGTGGATACGGATACAGATCTTCCTCATACCTCGGATATCCGCGGATACGAATACGGATCTCCGGCACATCACTAGTCACTATACAGTACGAGGAATGTAATTACGATTGCGGGAAAATATATTGATCTTTTACAGTACATGCATGAAGTATATTGAATATCATGATTCTTGTATGTATTGAATACCTATTACGCACCGGTAGTAGCACCTCAAGTTATATTTCATATCATTTTTAAAATTCAACTTACTTATATCTACATAAGTTGAAAAACACAAATTGTTTGTGCGTGAATTTAATATAATTGAGCGTATACCTATGCATTTAATAACATTTGGAGAAAAAAATCTCTTACAATCGTCAAAGTTATATTCAAATAACATTATAATTATTTTCTTCACAATTTAGTCCAAAAGAATATTTTTTACTAAATTTAGCATAAAAAAATCTGTATATACATCTATTGATGTATATATTTATATGTATATATATTGATGTATATGTGTCTTCTTTCTGTTGGTATTGTTATTATGGACATAATTATATATTATGTCCATAATAACAATACCAACAGAGAATTTGTACATATTTTGTTTTAACATTCCTATGCAAAGGTAGGAAAAACCCTCAAGGAAAGTTATTTTATACGTTGTAAATCTGTACTGTAAATATTTTACTGTAAATATTTGTACTATAACGTAACTTACTGTTGCTGCCATGTAATTGGACAGATTCCGCAGACGAAGATTTGCCCGCTACACTTAGAGGTTCACAACTTTCTTCCTTTTCACCTCCGTTCTCTGAAAATGTATAACAATGAAGATGTATCATTTATATTGATTGTAACGTTGCTTTTCAATTTAACATGAGTTTATAATTATATTTTAATATAATTATAGTGGCTGTAAATGACTATAGAGTGTGTTTGGGAACTAGACATTACGATTTCGAATAGGTACATCAAAATATTATCCTTTTTTTAATTAAACTCTTCAAGTTTCAACGTTTAATGTTCAGCATCTGCAGTAAGAAATCATTTATTAGTTCAGCTAAAAATATAAGAACTAAATTATTTTTATACCACCTGAAGCAGAATGAAATTTGTTAAAATTTATATTATAGTCATGTTTCTACTCGTGAATGTTTTCCATTTGAAAATATGTATATTTAAAATCGACTTCAAAAATGCTAGTATTGTTCATTATAATTAATTCGAAGTATAAGTAGATGTAGCATTAGTAGTAAAACCGGTATTAGTAACATATGCGCTCACCGAGTCCGGCGACCATGGACTTGGCGCGCGCGCGGCCCACGCTGAGCGTCGTGCGCGGGTCGCGCCGCGGCGGCGCCGGCGCCGGGCTGCGTCCTGACAAAAACGGATCATTATTATCATGTGTATCAACATTCTGACATCATCATCATTTGTATTATCATTCTCACCATCATTATCATCATTTGTATTATCATTTTCACCATCACCATCATCATTTGTATTATCATTCTCATGAAAATCATCATTTCCGACAATAATAGGGTAGGAAAACCGATTAACTCGACATCTTCATTATATAAATAGGCTAAGGCAAAATTGTTAACATTTTGTTTATCAACCGATTTTTTGATAATTATGGATTGTTTGAGAAAATGATTTTATAAGGTATAGAGCGGACGTCATCAAGATTTTCATACAAAACTTATATCCATGTCAGAGATGACGTGAAACGGGCACTAGTTTATTGAATTTAAAAAGGATGCAATTCAAAAAATATATTTCTACAGGAGATTTTTTTGCTGCATCAACATAAATGGTTATATTTATATAGCATTATTCTTTTGCATTACAAAAGAGATATTTTTTATGGTTTGGGTATCGTTTTTTTTTTGTACACAGAAGTTTAATTTAAAACATCTAATGTAGGTTATGATTAATAATGTAAGGGATGAAAAACTCAGAAGCGTACCTCCAGCCGCTTTCCTAGGCAGCGTCGCAGCGTATGGTCTTCCCGAATTCGATAGCTGATTTTGGGACTTACTGGTCGGCACTGTACACGTATTATTCTCGTTGTTTGCTGAAATTTTATTAAAAATTGCTATGAATACTTAAATAATGATAAATAAGGTATTTAAGGGCAGTGCTTTCAGATGCATGTAATTACAGTAGATCTACTGCATTTTCAACATTTCTATTGTGTACTGTATTGGGTCATTACAGTATACAGTAGAATTTTATTTCGATTATGATCGATGAATGATGATTTTTTTTCGGTCATCAAATTGCACAAAACCAAAGGAAAGTAGATGTTTTTTGTTTTTTTTCGTCGACTAAAATTTACTTACAAATTGTTAAAAATGTGTTCTACTGTATTTTTGTTCAAATTTCTGTAATTTTTAGTCGAAACTACTGTAATTTTGTAATCACCATCTGGAAACACTGCTTAAGGGACCGGTCTATGAATCGTATATTCGATAGTTGAATAAGCAAATGAACTTGCAGAGCAATTGATAGCAATTGAGCACTGTCGACAGTCGAAGTATATATTCAACCCCAAAGTATGTTAGAAATTAATGAAGCATCATCGAGTATTTTTCTTTGGATGTGACACATGACATAAATTTAAAGAGCGTTTTGAAAGTGGCCAATCAACTGTTGAACCGACTTAATGTGCAGTGCAACGAAGAACAATATCAGGCGTCAATTATGAACGAGTTACACGTAGTCTTGTCATTCATTCATGACGTCAAGCGTGCTTATAGCCCCGGCCGGCAATATTTAGTTATGTTTACCATTTATACTATGATTTAAGACGAATATTACATTTTAATATTGATTCACCGGGATCTCGATCGATGCAACTGGGTCGAATTATCAGCTGTAAAAACATTAAAAGTACGACGAATCGTTAGTACGCGTTCCATATTTATCCTTTTGCGTTCCACTGCTGAACATACGTTTTCCCTAATGGGGATTAATGGTAATAATCACCGCATCAGCATTTGAGGTGGTGACCGCACATTCACAGGAGTAGATGAAGTGATGGTATTCAAGACGGACGTCACGTAACATACAACGTACCATTATTGTTGAGCGACACGACGGTCATGGACACGAGCGCGCCCGAGCTGCGGATGAGCTCCACCACGTGCTCGTGCGACGCCGCCGACACGTCCTCGCCGTTTATCTGGAATATCATTTTATAATATAATTAGTACGTTCTCATAATATTATCGGTAGTGCAACCGACATCAACGCTTCCGTGATAGGTACTTCTGGTTTCACCAGTCTTGTTTTGTCTCAATAAATAATAAAATAATGTATGACAATATTAGAGTTTTTATACGAGAAAGAAAGATTGGAGAAACTGAACATCGTTTGTGGTCACTGTGGTTTAGTTCTATGCAACTGGGTCAAAATATCAGCGAAAAGAATTTCAAAAACTTTGAGTACCCGTGACATATCAAAATTAATCAATTCCGCGACAATATCAGTTTAAAATATTTTTTTATTGTTTATTGCACATTGATACCACGCTAGTCTGTTTTCATTCCGCTATATAAGGGGGTTTGTAATAACTTAATTACAAAAAAAAAACATATATACAAATACTCTTTTATACATGCAATTGCACCGTTCTTTAAAAGTGTCGGTTCGGAGCGACAATTGAGTTTGATAGGCCTCTCAATGTACTATGTACCTACCTACGTAATATGAAAAAGCTGTAATTTTGACAAAATTGTCGCGAGGGGCAGACGGAGCATGTCCTTCGAACATATACCTACTCCGACACGTACCGTGCAGGTACCCTGTATCGATGACCGAGAACCCCCAGTACTGACCGCGACGAGGAACGTCTCCCCTGATTACGTACCGCGATGAGGAAGTCCCCCTTGCGCAGGCCGGCGCGGTCGGCCACGCCGCCCTTGTCCACGTCGTCCAGGTACTGCAGCGCGGGGCAGCGCTCGGACGGCCGCAGCTCCATGAGCGGCGAGGCGGCCTTGGCGCCGCGCAGCACGAACCCGAAGCCGCGGCGCGCGCGGTGCAACACTACCGTGCGCGCTTCCATGCAACCGTACCTGATACACACACGTTTCACTAGCTTATTTATAGCTTATACTATGGTAATGAGTATTCTATGTGTTAAACCGGGCCATAAACTATCTGTGTGCTAAATTTAGACAAAATCCGAACAGTAGTTTTTGTGTGAAAGAATAACAAACAAACATACATCCTTGCATGTTTTAGAATATAAGTAAGATATATAAATAGGTAAAGACAAAACAAATCGATGCCATTTTCTGCTTTGTGTGACAACGGGGTTTCTTTTTATGATTTTTTTTTATTATAAGTAGTCTAATTTCAATTGCGCGAAAATCGTCGTAAAAAATTGACGTTTTCTTTTCTCATACTATTACTAGCTGCGCCCCGCGGATTCACCCGCGTAAGTTTCGACAATGATATATAGTCTATAGCCTTCCTCGATAAATGGGCTATCT
>MOOZ01002457.1:49337-62362 GCA_002930495.1 Cecropterus lyciades
CACAAACACCCAGACCCAGAACAGAAACCTAAACTCATCATTCAAATATCTGTCTGGCCGGGGATCGAACCCGGGACCCACTGCGTGTCAGATCGGTATGGTGACCGCTCCGCCACGCGGGTCGTCAACAACTTAAGAACAACCTTATGTTAAGTGACCACTAGCGGCATTTTATGTCCATATGCGGATCAACATGGATACTACACATTGGTACATCTTATTTAAACTACCTAATTGTAAAAATAACAGGAACGTATTTCAAGTTCACAATGGATATGTTGTTACTGTCGGTGTCTAATCACCTTTTTTTAATGCATGATGATTACTCACGACATGTGGTTTTTTAAATTTTTTTATTACCGATTTTTCGCCCCAGTTCCATAGATCGTGGTTAAGGCGAATACTGCGGTCTAATAAATCAGCAATAAAGAATTTAACAAACCGCATATCGTGAGTACCCGTTACATATTAAAGTGGACCAATTCTGCGATAATATAAGATTTAAAAATTTTGTTTATGATAACCCTTTTAAAATAAGCGGTGCTATCTCTAATCTATCTATCTATCTATCTGTAATCTAATGCTTAAAATTCGGACTGAGTTTGAAGAATCGTTAATCGCTTAAATGGTAAAGGAAAATCTCGTGTGGAAATCTGCACGCTTGAGTGTATACTCTAAAAGAAAAAATCTCAAAAATGTGTAGATTGTGTAGTCTACCAATCTGCACAAAAATGTATACCAATCTGCACTTAGCCAGCGCGGTGGGCCTCTAAGCCCCTTTCAATTTGAGACAAGATTAACGGAGGCGTATACCAACATAAGAACATCGGTCACATTATTTTTGTAGAGAGGTATGTAGTTATTTTATGTAAGATTATATAAAAATAATTACTTCGCTTTCGAATCTAAAGAGGGGAAAATGGGGAGGCTCAGTCCTAGCGCCAGCATCAGGAGACGTCAAATTTTGGAGGGCGGCAAAATCTGCTGCGCGTTTTTCTGGCTCACTGAAGAGGCAACACAAATACCAAAGACGATATTCCAGTCTAAATAAGATAAGACGCCAAAATTAAGTATTGGATAACGTTTGTTAAGGGCGCCATAATCAAGTTTCTGCCTCAGCTCAAAAAAACTTAGGTCCGTAACTGAAAACAATATGTTACAACGATCGCAGACATACATTAAGGTCACCGCACACGAAACGGTCCTTTATCCGGCGCCGTGACAGTAATAGGCAATTGGCTCAGTTTTCGTATAATAACGATAGTTATCGTGATACCCGGCCATACCTGGACGCCGGCCATTTCTCTCGGACCGCAAATAATAACAATAACGGGCTTCGCTCTGCCCTGGATATCGGCTCGCTTATTAGTTAGTGATAAAATTTAATAAAGCAGCATGATCTCAGTTTGTACAATCAGTACTTCTTAAAGGTTTGTTTGTATACCGTCACAATTTTAAATAGTAGAACTCTTTTATGAGTAGTAAGCAGTTATAGCCTATAGTTATGACTTGGCCACTCAATGAAGGTTTGAATCCCAGGAATGAGACGATTTTTCTATTATGATGTACGTATTGAAAATTTAGTCTGTGCTTTATGATGCAGGAAAACAACACGAAGAAACCTACAATCGTAAGTGTTCTTTAAAAGAAAAAATATTAAACGTGTGTCCAGTTTAACAATTCCCACTCGGCCAACGCGATGGACTGTTGCGTAAAACCTTCTTATTCTGATAGAATACCCTTTTCAGCAGTGGAACAATAATGGGTTGATAGGAGAATTCCTTAATACTACTGTTACATGTTATTGCTTTACAGAAATGTAACTTTTTGGTTGCAAGGTTGTGGAAAGACAAAGATACACTTTTTTACCTTACCTTAATCCTCAATACTTACTAAGAAAACAGTTGTTATTAATATTAGGTAACAGGGCGCTGTTTTATAAAATTGGCTTCGATGGACAAGGAAAAGTGAAATCGATCACTACTGCCCATAATCAAATGTTCATGGGCGGTAGTAATCACTCCACATCAACTAAGCTGCGTGCTCATTTGAAATTCAAATTTGATGTATAATCCCATCTGTGGGAGTGTTCGAAACTGTGACACTGATATTTATTTGATGTTTAGTTAAAATACTCGCCGAATTCTGCTTTTAACACACCGCTTTGCAAAACTGCTAAAGAAAATAAAAAGCTTTCGACACTCATAGCCTCACACTAGAATTGTTCTCCTGTGACATGGGTGCCATAGATATAAACAAAGGGGAATACACCAACATGTAGAAGAAAAGATAGAACAGCTATACGTTCATCATTCAGATGTCTGGCCAGGAATTGAACCCTGAATCCACTGCGTGTCAGATCGGTAATTTGACCACCCCGCCACGCGGGTCGTCATACTAACTCATTTCTCTATCAATATATATTATAAAGAAAGATAGCGCTTGCTAGAAGTTATCTAGCGGATCAGCATGAATAAAATAATATTGTATATACCACATACGTACAGATAAAACTACGTAATCTTATCTTGTGAAATATCTTTTATATTTACCAGATCAACATTCATTTAGAATCAAAGTTTTGTACAAACAACGCCTTAGTACAAACTTTATCGTAATTTACCAGATTATCAAAGTCCAGTATTTTCTGTGGGTACCGAGTGTAGTCTGACACAGTCCGTGTGTCGGTCACAGGCGGCAGAGTGCACATCCTTATTTACAGAGCCGCCGAGAGACACCAGACTAATATATCGATGTAGTACACATTTTGGTGCAAGTTATAAGCGATTGTGATGCGATTTTAAGTCCGGTATTACTTTATTCTGAGAATAATAGTAGTAACTATATTGTAATAAAAGCTTTGTTTTAATGAGTAATTGTATCATAAGTAGGTACATACTACTACTACTTACTACTACTACTTAGATACGAATACATAGATAATAAATAATAATACATTTTCGATTTAACACTAACATTATATTTATGTATATACAAATTATATTCACCTATAATATGTATGCAAATATCTTAAATGTTTTAGAGGTTATACGAAAATCGTACCGATAACATGAAAATATAAAATACTAAAAGTGTGAAAAAAGAAACTTTGCCGTAATTTACATTTTGCCTTTACTATTACTTAAAGTGCTTTGTGATCCAATCACGCCTTTCTCTGTTAACTTGCACGATACCCCGAGCGTGCTGGACTTGTTAATTAACTCTACGTCCGCCGTCGCAGCCGGAAACTTTTAACTAGCTACATATTATTGCACGAGCCATAACGTACACTATTTCCGGAAAGTGGATGCAAGACGGACTCGCATTAAACGATCGGGATGAAAATTGCTCGATTGACGACCCGCGTGGCGATGAGGTTACCATACCGGACTGACACGCAGTGGGTCCCGGGTTAGATCTCCGGCCAGACAGACATTTGAATGATGAGTTTAGATTTCTGTTCTGGGTCTGGGTGTTTGTGTATTCGTCTTTGTGTGTCCGTGGCACCCACGACATAGGAGAAAAGCTTACTGTGGGGCTATAAGTGTAGAAGGAGTTTATGTTTATTCAACGAGTTTTACAGATAAACTGACTGACGAGATGGGTGTGATTTAATTTAAGTCTAAGGTGGAAAGTGTAATTAAAGTCATACTAAGAGAGTGTAAATGTAAATTTGGGAGTTCATGTCTACATAAACTTATTCGTATGTCTACATAAGCTTGTTGTAGAACAGAGCGTCTTCATATAAAATATGATTTTTGCCGTAATTCGTTGTAGGTCTACTAAAGCAGATGTTATTGGCCTGTCTTGTAATATGCTTAGAAATGGTCATTTTTTTGTAAATATTAAGTTTGAGTGAATATCTTTGGACAAAACTCTTCTGATAACAAGACATGTGCTATACTTGTATGTTTGCGTTAGGTTCATGACCTCAGTTTCTTTGTATATTTCATTTGTGGGTGTAATAACCAAACAATTTATCAATTTAAAGTTAGACATACAATACAAAAGGCCTGCATTAATTTTAAAACCGCGTTAACCACACCGTGGTTAATGACCTTTTAATTTATTTTCATCTTTTTAACTTACTTTATTGCAAAGATTGAACCATATCATTATTTAATTTCTACCTAACTCCTGTAAAATAAGCGTTTTTGGTTGTATTATTATTAAATCCAAGCAGCGAATTGTTTTAAATAATATTCAGATAATATACAAGAACTCTCCAGAACCTTCGGTACTAGTTACCGGCCATTGAGTACAAATCGACATAATTATACACACACACATCTCAAATGCGGGTCACTCGCATACGGCCGCGGTACCGCTTGTTGAAAGCAAGAGTATTACGGCCGCTAGGTTGTTATAACGTATGGACCGGTCGTCATTACTGCCAGCTATTTGGGATTGTCTATTTAATTACTATCGATTTCCGTCTGGGTTTAGCTTGTGGTGAAAGATTTCGTCTATTTTGAAATTGCTAATGTCTCGTTGATGATTTTAATGCCGTATTTAGAGGGGTTAGGAACATCTAAAGTTTCCCTTTATCATATCTATCACCATAAATGCCTTTTGTACTGTTTTCTAAAATTCACTAATCTCCAAACTGTAATGGAAATCACACACTAAGTTTTTTTCTTTCTATCAGATTTAAGTAGCAAACGGTAAATCAGGTGGACTGCATGCTGCCATCTGATGGTAAGTGGTTACTGCCTTCCAAGGACATCTGTAAGCATCTTCATATAGAATAGGGGTTCTATCTGAAGTCGATCATAGATGCGTTGCCACTCCCGAGGACTGAGATGGTCGCCTACGCACCGCAAGAACTGCTTCACGCAAGAAATAGGTGTGGCGCTGGTACGTCCCCGGTCGAACTACACTGGTTCTGCCTAGAGAAATGCTTTTCTGAATCTAGAATCAAGGTATTGATGATATAGGAAGAACAAATCGTGACCATTCCTATACAACCCCTTTATTTTATAGTTTTTACCCCTTTATTTTATAGTCCTTTATTTTATAGTGTGTTTGGACGTCAAACGTTATTAATCTCGTTTTCTGAAATGATTTCTAAATCTCGATTTCTGTGATGGCTACAACGTTTACCAGACAATTGTTCAAATTTGTTCAAATCTTGGAATGAAATTTAAAATTGTCGTCACGAATTTAACACTCATTCCAGTCAAATGAAATCATCGTAATCTGTGTGCGCCACTCTTGCCGAACGGTTTGGTTACTTTTATTTAATTACACCCGTTTTCACGAATCGTTTGATATCCTAAGAGTGGATTGAAGACTCCAGTAAAATGCGGGTCGCGATTTGATTTTTGGAATTTCTTCAAACAAAATAATGGCTCTTTGCCCAAAATCACCGATGCGTATAACTTTTAAAGTGGTATTTTTGTAAATCTTTATGCAAAATGTTAATCTTAGTGATGGCCTAATGGTTCGAGGTTCGAATCGCAGGCACGCACCACAATTTTTTATAAAATAATTCAGCTAGGAAATCTTTAAAATAATAAATATGTTCTCAAAGGTGTGTAAAGTCTATTAATTCGAACTTGGTCATTGCGGTAGACTATGGCCTGAAACTCTCTCTTTAAAGGATAGCCGTGCCCTACAGTCGACTAATAAAGATCTGAAAGTGATTTTTGTAAATCTAGAAGTATTTATTGATTTAAAGTATTTTTTTATAATCTCTTTCGTTTATAAGACTACGAGCATGTATGTGTAATCATTAGAGTCGTCGTATATCAATTAAAATGTCCTATCTCATCACCTAATGTAATCGGCACCTTCACAAATCCACGTAGGAAGTCCCTTGCGTAATCTTAGGAGGCTCTTCTGTGTGTGGTCGATATAATAAGCTTGCGTAAATTCCCATCTCAGCAGAATCACCGTGATTGATGTGTTTGTCTGACGTGCAAACTAAATGACTCGTTGGCACTATCGAATTGTCTCGGGTATTGAGTAAGGACTTGTGAAACTACTGGTTTTTCATTAGGTACTTTTCGACGTTCGTGTAATGTCTACCACTTAGATTGGCTCGCCGATTGTTATTTATTGACATTCGGTTTCCTGCTCCTATTTTCTACATCTATTGAAACTTGTAAAGGTTGAGTTACGTAGTGTTAAAAATATCCTTAATATAAGTGGCCTTTTCAAATCTATACTTCCTACAACTATAAGTATGGTGTGACGGTATAAATATTGTAGTATAAATGAGTAAATTAATTCCAATATCTTTGATTCAGAAGATCTCTTAGTGAATTTTCATAATCGATTAATATTCGATTTTTCTTCCTATCGTGATGCATATTTGTTAGACACTCTGTGGTAAAATAAGCGATTGAAGAAATTCACACATATAAATTAGTTTTGAACGTCAATAACTTACTATCACTTCGCAAGATTGTATTATAGAAAAGTAGCGGCGAAAGCAACTCCAGAACATATACATATCTATCAGTAGGAAGCGCTATACTAAATTCATCTCTGTATACCTCAATATTAGCAGACAGCCTGGTACACTGAAAAATACCTATAATTATACTAAAAAAATATATACTGACGAAATCCATTTGTTTGTTTTTATTTTATTTTATTGCCGGCTGACTTATGAGGCGACTATTCAGTCCTCAAGAGTAGCAACAGATCGTTTGCTGACACAGTTTTATAACAAAACGATGTTAATTCAACTGTAATGTAAAACAATAAATCTTTTCATTTAATTTATCACACATTATTATCAGATTCGTAAAACTATTAAGTAGTAAGTATAATATCATTATATTATTTATCTATTGTACTTAAACGTCTTACTTACTTAAATTCTGTCTATAATGCTGTATATATATAACATAAAACGTACGGACGTGCAAATATAAAATTTATTTAACTTCAATGAAGTTTCCGTAATTAAGGAGAACAAAGCATTCTTCCTAAGTAATGTATACAAATATGCTTTTTAGAGTAGAAACTCACTCCCAGGGCAACTCAGTTTGCAACGAGTTAGTGTGTTGGGAACTTTGGTACATAATGGTTCGGGGGCACTACGGTAAAGTTGGCAGCCTCATTTTATGACATATTTATCCATGTTGTGTTGGAAACATCTAGTAATCCATACATATAATAAAGTGAAAGTTCCACGAATCTGTACATCGCGTATTTTTGCAAAAATAATTGTTTGGAGAATTGAGAATAATTGATACTAGAAATTTATATATTTTTTAGAATTTATGTTTGTTTGTGTTTTTGAAATGTCATCAAATCAAAACTACTACGTATATTGGATCTAAAATTAATAAATGTGATAGTTAAATTCAATTTCAGTAACGTACTTTTTTTAATCGCGGATGGAACCGCGGGCAACATGTAGTGAGAAATAAATTTCAGTATATTTTTATCTCAATTTTGTCTACACTACCTATAAGACTGTCTTTAACAGAACTTCATTGTTATTAAAAGACATAAAAGAGGAGTTCCAGCTCAGTACCTAATAAAAAAAAACTAACCAAGCAATTGTCATAGACCTTTCACATCAGGTGATAACCCATTTGCTACTTTTATTCCAAAAAGTATTACATTTTTTTTTCCCGCAGTATTAACTACTCGTACTTTAACGGAACATTTAATATCACTCCAATGTGTAAGAAAACATCGTAATCACGTAAAATATTATTATAATCTTTACAGTATACATGCGATATGTTAAAGCACTCTCAAAGGGTTTTATTAAGGGATGTTATTAATAAAATACTACATATTTAAAAGACATATTAAAAGATAAAAAATCGAATAATTATTATTGTTTAATTATAAATGGTAGTACATACCTATGCGATGTTTTATTATCCGTTCACATTTCTATCCGCCTGTCTATTACAGGACTATTTAGACACGAAATACCTTGCAAGTGATTTTATCGAATGTAAACTGTGCACTTCTATGTACGCTTTACAAAAATGTTAGCAGTCTGAGAACATTCTTAAAGCGCGCGGTTATTAAAGGGATGTAAAATGTTTGTCCGTTTCTTCTATGTAATCGTCACTTTATAATCCGCTAGCCGAAATTCTAAGACATTGGGAGTAACTTCAAATATTTAACTCAATGTAAATATATATTGAACTAGTAATCACAGGTTCGTTGCCACTCCAGAGGATTAAGATGGTCGCTCGTATGAAAGTGAGCTAGCAACCCTTCCATCGAAACGTAAGAACTGCTTTACGATAGAAATAGGTTAGGCGGTACCTTCCCAGTCGACCACGTATAGTCATTTTACCCCCTTGGTGAATAACTCATTGGAATATGTAATTAATCTCATTTAAAGTTGACGATCTACAAGGTCGGTTGCATTGGTCCCGTTGAGGACTAAGTTGAAATGACTTTTGTAAGTACACTTACCACACCATAGAACTACGACAGCAACACTTTGCTAATCAAGTGTAGCGTTTTTAGAACACAAATGGTGTCGATGGTTGCAACAGATTGAACCTTGAAATATAATTTTATATTTGGATCGGCGGTTTATGAATAAGTTTGTTTGTACGGGTTAACATATTTCGGTATAATTTTAATCGGAATTTTCAAAAAAGCATAGGACTATATAGATAGACTATTCATAGTAATTAAAGTAACATACGAGCGTGCAGAATTCATAATAGTTAGTGGCGTGGGCGTAGTTATAGGCTTTTTTACATCAGCAATCGGCGAAAAAAAAATTTTTTGGCTCCTGACCTTCACCTTCCTTTATATATGCCTAAGGTTAGTGATCACTCGCTTATGATCATCTGTGACAAATTCCTATAGAAAAGGTCCTATTTCAAGCCGATCACTTCATATATATGTCAGCGAGCATTCACATTCTTCTAACTAAACGCTTCCCTTAATGTAAAAGAAGAATCTTTAGAAGAAGAAAATTTGAAAATGATAATTTGAAAATACTCGACTATCCCATAAAGCAAGATAGTAGTAGAACACGTATGGTTCGACCAGGTAGGAACTACGGCCACAACTATCGAGCGTGAGGCAGTTCTTATGTATCAGTATATACCCTTGCAGGGTATGGACGCAAGTTCACATTTATATGAGACGAGATCTTAGTTTTCGGGAGAAGCAATGTAATTAATATTCGTTAAATATGAAGTTATTAATATGTCCATGGGCGGCAGTGACTCTATTCTATCACATTCTCGTTTGTTACTTCAATCTAGAAAAATAATGGTAATGGTCCTACCGCATTCTATTTACGAACAGTCTTACCACTTAAACAAACGTTACGCACGCGTAGTCACAGTTCAGAGTTAGTATTGTACCATTCTTGGTACAATACTAACTAAAAAGAGAGTAGGTACTCGACCTCTATTTAGAAAGTGTTGTGCTATATTTGCTGGGTTTCACAATTTTCTATTATATTTTTTTGTTCACCTTCAGATATATTTGCTCTACTTGAAATATTTATTCAAATGAATAAAAAATACGTGTCTGTGTATTATTCTGTCAAAATAATTGACACCTTTGCAATCTAATTTGTTTAATTGAATGGTAAAACACACAAGCACCTGAAATATATTAAAGTCGGTTCTTTCATCAGACGTTAGTAGCAAACAAGCATGCAGTTCATCTGATAGTAAGTGATAACTGCTGCCCATAGACACCTGTAAGATACTTTATATAGAACAGGGGTTCTATCTAAAGTCGATCATAGATGCGTTACTACTCGCGAGGACTTAGATGGTTGCTTCATATATGAGTGACACAGCAACCACACAGTTTCACCGAAACTTAATAGCTGCTTCACGCTAAAAATAGGTTTGGCGGTTACACCTCTCCAGTCTGGATCTACCACCATATTTTTAGGAGCGAAGGTTACAAAATACAGCTTACAAACGGAATCTTTTGTACTCGGAGATTTGTACTGAGCAATGTATGTATTATCGTTTTAATTTTCATAAACTTAAATTAAAAAGTAAAAGAAAAACCACTATTGAGGTCAAATGTAAATTGCTTATTAGAATGTTGTGTAAGTAATATTATTTCGATCTTCAAGGCTAAATATAAAATTCTAAACTTACCTTCGATAACAACCGAAAAGCTACTACTACTAAGCTATTTCGTTATGGGTGTGTACAAATAACTACTGTTTAATGTATTTAAAGGTAATAAAAATACAATTGTGAGAGGTAAGGTAAATAGACCGTACAAAACGACACCTCGAAGACTGATATAGCAGAGCGTAATTAGTGTTCAAACTCCTCTAGAAATGATTAATCAGTAATTTGAAACTTAGTATCTGTAGATTTTTTTAAATTAAAATTGGCATGTATATCAGCTATTTCTTAAATATCTTTAAAATAGCGTAGATTATTGCTTGACTTTAGTTTATAAGACTCGTATAAGTAGGTATTTTATATTAGGCATATGAATATTTCAATCCATACAGCTTGTGGGTTTTAAGCTGAGAAATTATATTAGAAATTAGCGATAAACCTAGAAAATATAGAATCGAGTATTTGTATTCAATACTAAGGTAATACTGAACGAATTCCCATAAAATTACCTCAAAAAGAAACTATGGTAAAATAAGAGCAAACGGTAAAAAATACCCACAGGCGCATCCACGGGACGGTAATGACGACGCATGGCGTGGTGCTAGTAATGACCGATAATCGGGCCCCGAGGACCTGATGTTCGGTGAAATGGAGAACATGTCGGGTTCAGTAAATTGTTTCCCTTTATTTCCGATACTGTTGTTATTGGAGTAATGTCGGGTTTTCATGGGGTTAGTTGAAGTCGAAATAGGTATAGAAATAATATATTTAATAAGTATAGAATGGAATGGACAGATATGTGTATTTCCTTTTGGAATATTGACAGTAAATAATAGTGAAATATTTTGTTATATACCTCAATCATTATAGATATAGATAGAAACATAAAAAATTAAACAAATTCGATATTTAAACGAATTCATAAAAAAGAGGAAGTTCTAAATTCGACTGTATTTTTGTGTATTCTTGTTGGAGACAGTTTTCTCTATATTATAAAATAATTGAAATAAATGCTAGCTACATTGTACTAAGCTAACATTTATTTCACTTATTTTAACTTTATTGAGGCATAAATGTCGGTTCAATTTTTTGTTATGTTTACAAAGAAATATACTTTTTACATACAAATTACCTCTGGTAAACCCAAAGTGCAAATAAGAATTATGAAGAAAGATATATTTATAGTAATCATCATCAAATAACTACGGTAGTACGTAATGAAAGAACGAAGATATTATTAATATTTGCTCGTCTAGAAGTCAACCTTAGAAGCAGATCCCAATGTATGTAGTAGTATGTCAGTTTCTTTTCACCAGTTCTCTAGTGATATAAAGTGCGTGTTATAAATTAAGCTCACGTGAGTAAGCTTCAGGAATGTCAAGTTATTCAACTGCACGCACTATGGTAACAGTAACTGTGAGTCATTGATGCTTCGATCTTTGTTATGTTACGTGCATATCATGCTGTTTGACTTCATCTGCTTAGTTATTGCGGTTGCGTTTGCAGCTGCAACGTTACAGCGCCACGAAACTTCCGCTTCGAGCGTGATTCCCTTAGCACTACAAATGTTAGCGTTGAGTGTTAAAACTAAATCACTGCTTGGATTGAAGAATGAAATTCACTAACGCTATTTCTTCAGGATTGCCAAGTAAAAATTAAACAATGTTTTTTGTTTACTTCTTTTGAATTAATCATGATATAATAATAAAAATTTATTATAAGACAATTAACCATAAACATAAACGCTTTCTACATTCATAGGCCCACAGTAGGACTTTCTCCTGTGTCGTTGGTGCCATGGACACATAAAGACGAATACACAAACACCCAGACGCAGAACAGAAATCTAAACTCATCATTCAGATGTCTGTCTGGCCGGGGGATCAAACCCGAGACCCACTGCGGGTCAGACCGGTGACCTCTCCGCCACGCGGGTCGTCAAGAGTGTAGTAAGCGCAACTAATTTTTAATATAAGATAAAACTGAAATTAAAATTGATGAATTTTTCTTTGTGCAGTTACTCATGCAAAGCAGCGTAATGTAAGTATTCGAGAGTATAAAGCCACGAAATTATGCTGCAAATTGTTGAGAAAGTGGCTAAAATTTGCCTTCAAAGTTTTTAGCTATTTAGTTTTCGTAGAGAGTATTGCTCGTTTTTGTGAATTGAAGAAGGTAACTTGTATTCCTAACTACTTCTTATGAACAAAAGTTGTCGTTACTAGTGAGCGAGGTAAAATAGTGTCGAGTACTTGGAAGGGGTGAGCCTAAGGGCATCACGCAAGGAAAGCATTTGTGTGTTCGTCTCTAGATTCCTAGCTTGAGTATTACGAAGTGCGGCTACCAGGGGGTTTTTCAGCAGGTGGTTGTCTTAGTCTCTAACCAAAAATGAGGTTTTTACGAAAATACCAACAGAAAAAGGCATATAAAATAGGTGCGTAATACGTACATCTAAGAAAATGTAGAGTTTGTTTTAACGAGTTTGCAGGATGGTAGAACGAGTATGGTTCGGGGAGGTACCATTGCCTATTTCTAGTGTAAATCAGTTCTCGCGTTAGTCATCGGGAGAAGCAATGCATCTACGATTTACTTCAATTAGAATCCCTGTTCTATATAAAGTTTCCAACATATGTCTCTGGGCGGCAATGGCAACTTATCCTCAGGTGGATTGCATACTTTTCTGCTACTTTAATCTTATAAAAACACGTTATTAAGGTATTCTTAACAGAATCTTTCATCAAGATATTAGTGCGAATAGATATGTTTCTAGAAATAAATATATTTCTTGTAGCGACTTATCCCAAATTAAAGCTATTTGCGTCAAAACTTAATCTAGAGCGAGAGACCAAATTCTCGTTAGTCTACTCCCGAAATGAATTACCAAGTCGGGCAAGCCTCGTTAAATATTTCTGTACGAATCTAGGGCTTGTTTGTATCTTCAGATATTTTCTGGACTTACCTGCAAAAATGACAGTCTATCTA
>MOOZ01002457.1:65524-89087 GCA_002930495.1 Cecropterus lyciades
CTGGTCTAAACAAGATACTGCTGAGTCTACTAGTTCCTGAACAGCGTCTTTTGTAGCTCTGCCTCGTCGAAAACCATATTGACTGGGCGCAAGGAGATTATTTGTTTCAAGGAAATTTACAAGGCGTGTGTTCATAAGCCGTTCCAGGATCTTTGATAAGGTTGGCAATATGGAAATAGGCCTGTAGTTGTTGATGCAATCCTTCGATCCACTTTTATGGATAAGCTTTATATTTCTCTAAAATTGCCTGTAAAGTCTAAAAACAACACTTATTATATACCCATACAAAATATTCGTAATAATAATACTTATAGGCGGCATGAAGCTCGCCGGGTCAGCTATTATTTATATATGTATATATATATATTTCAGTTTTTGTATCTGTTTAAGTTTTTAAAGCTTCGAAATTAGTATTATTGTTTATGAACCTATATTGGTATAACTTCTTTCAATAACGGTGGCTTTTGTAATTTTCTTACACATTATTGCATATATTATACAGACCGTGCAAAAATGAATTAGAAACTCAATAATTTTGAATTTTTATTTGTATTAATACTAGATCCATTTTTGATGTGTTTTATTCATGTGTTTTAAGTTTATATGAATTGTACTACTATCGAAGTGTCAGTTAAACGTCTATTTATTGCACCATAGAGAATGCAAGATTGATGGGGCTCAGGACTCTGTATACTCTGTTTATTCCATTAAAGGCAGTTGGAAAATTGTTTCTATGTAGATTATAAATGTTCATGAAAATAGTAAATACGATGTTTGTTATTCAGGGTTAATTTTAGAGACACGAGAAGTATATTCAGTTAATTATAGTAAACAATAAAAGGCGTTGTATTATGCAGTTTATTCATACAAATTTCATTATAAAACGATTTCTGGTTTTACTGTTGGGCACTGGTTTTCCCGTGGAATTAGACGGGTTTCCATCCACCACTTGCTTTGTTGGTATCACAAAACGTAGATTTCTTAAAACTTACGCATATCATTCGCAATGTTTGCGGACAAAGTTAACAAAAACGACGTAACATACAAAAATTAAAAAAGATTGCTTCACCTCGCGAAAATATACCGCACATGCTGTCACCGCTACAGATTTATCGAGGACGGCCGTAAAAGATTCTACTGAGACGTAACTTAAAAATGCATTCAATCTTGACGCAAAAATCCTTATAAGGCGAATTTGTTTAAAGATGAACATTGAAAATCACGTCGGGGGCCTATTACAGTGTTACTCTATTTGGTCATTGCAACTAAGCCGAGATAGGGATGTGCGATAATTGTATTTGATCCGATTTCTAATATAGCAAAGTTGAGTTGAATGCATTTGATTTATTATACAGAAAAAAATAACAAATGACTGAAAGACTTGATGGAACAACGAATAGCAACGTTCATTAATACACGCCGATTATATCATTATATAATTTATTAAGTGTTTACTAACAACGTTTGTTTAAATTATCATGTAACGCACCATTTCTTGTTTATATTAACTTACGAAACCATGCTCACTTATTAAAATAAATACCTAAGATAGTTCAAATTATATCTTGCCCCGATAACATTATAATATATACAATGTTTTCGGTTTGTCAATTTGATCCGTATAATCCGAAATGTTCCGAAAAATGGTTCGGATCAGCACTTCACTAGCCGAGAATAATCGCTATCTTAATGCTGCCATGTACGGCCTTAGATATACGACCGGGCTCGAAGTATAAATTAATAGACTAATTTCCTTCATCCATTTTAAATTAAGCAAGCTGAACTCCCCAATCCGTTATCCACTCGGCTAAATTTATTCCAGATAGTGTCTCTGAATATCTTAAGGTTGGGGCTCGTCGCGTGTAAAAGGGATTATGTAAAGACACGTGACATTCAAGTTGAAATATTTGCCCGATTTCATGTGACTGGCTCTTTCTCAATTCTCTAATTGCTGCTTATCTCTTAGCATTTCCTATATTAGTGAATGGTTCATAATATAATACCTATCATCACGATTTGATATTCTTGATAAATTGTGATTCGTAAACGAAATCAAAATATTTGATATATTCTTTAGCAAGATTATTTACAGATATATTTTTGAATATCAGGAAGTTATCACCGCTACGCAAAGTGTTCATAGAGAAGAAACAGCGTAATAAACTCAAGCATATAATCAACATGTTTATCATAAAAACATTGTCATATATCAATTCAATTGTATTTGAATAGCTTATAACATATCCAAATTTTCCGTATGTTTGGAGCTGGAATTAATTAGCTGGCTTCTCTACATACTTTTTAAAACACAAAGTAATCGTCATTCCCTGTTAAGTCTACCATTAAGTAAAACTTGCGTTAAGAAATAATCATTCAATATTAATAATATATTAGAAATAATCATTCAATCATTTAATTCGAAGACACTGAACTTATAAAAACAAAAGACAAATCGCTCAGAGCCAGACTAAGAACGAATGTCTTTACGCTATTGCTTTACGCTAGGAATTGGTGTGAAAGTTGGGTAGTACTCCCCGGTCAAACCATACATTCAAAAACATAACACATCGCATACAACTTGTATAGCTCGATTAACGATTTGTTAATGCTTACAGGGACTTGTTACACTCCTAAAATCGGTAACAGCTTAATTTCGCAGATACTTACCCAAAAACGAATGTAAGTGTCAACACGAAACAACACAATAATTATTATTCCTTTACGCAACCCACCCGTGATTTATTTTGTTTGTTGCTCGCAGGTGCGCGTGGGCGCAATGGCTCCTTCTTACCGTTAAATGAAGTACTTGCTCATTTATATCTGGTTAAAAGTACTGTTATTACTGTGATACATTTGAGGGAAAGAAATGTATTTTTTTTCTATAGTATGGAAGTAGCAAACGAGCCTGCAGCCCACCTGATGGTAAGTGGCTACTGCCGCCCATGGACATCTGTAATCAGCCCTAAGTAAGATCAAAGACTCACCTAAGGTTAGCTACAGATGCGTTGCTACCCATGAGGACTAAGATGGAATGCCTCGGAATAGTATGTCTCCCTTACCACACCCTTCAGACCAGACCACAGTAATGCATAACACTGCTGTTATCAGGCAGAAATAGGTGTGGCTTGGTGCTTCCGGAGTCGAACCACAAAGAGTTAGTTATAAAAATAACCACATTAATCCCGCGGATCCACCTACGGTCCGATCATGTTTACCACGGTAATGAGGATCCCATGTGTTAATCCAGGTCATAAACTATTTGTGCGTCAAATTTCAGCAAAATCTGATCAGTAGTTTTTAAGGCAAAGAGTACACACACATACATTCTTACAAACTTTCCCATTTATAATATGAAGGCCATTAGTTACAAACTAAATATCAAACTGATTAGCGTTGTGAAGACACGTTTCAATTGTCAAACAGATACTAAATCAAGAGGAGGTAGACTATCTTATCCATTATATTTTAACCAGTAAATATATTTCCTTATTCTCGTACATCCTCCGATATCTCCGAACATAGCAATTTTAGTTATTGGTATATGTTCATTTATTATTGTAGGTACGTTTTTTTATAATATTGATATATAATATGAAAATCAAAGTAAACATAAAGCCTTTTTATATTTTTTCTATTATAGAAGTAGCAAACGAGGGTGCAGTTCACCTAAGTACATCTGTAATCAACATGTGTAATCAACCACAGATAAGACCAAAATCTTAGGTTGGCCACAAATGCGTTGCTACTTCTGAGGACTAAGTTGGAACGCCTCCGCTTAGTATGTCTCCCTTATATCCCTAAACCAAAACGCAGCAACGTTTGACATTGCTGTTATTAAGCAGAAATAGGTGTGGCGGTGGTGCCTACGGAGTTGAACCACCTACCACCATAAGAAGTTCATCACCACCACTACGGAAAAAAAA
Source organism: Cecropterus lyciades (assembly GCA_002930495.1). NCBI lineage: Eukaryota > Metazoa > Arthropoda > Insecta > Lepidoptera > Hesperiidae > Cecropterus > Cecropterus lyciades. The sequence goes on from MOOZ01002457.1 coordinate 69,448, forward strand.
AACTTGTCCTTGTTAAAAGGTAATAATCTTCGCCCAATTACTTATAATGTTATTACATAAGGGTGTATGTAGCCGCCGACGTAAGTATGATGGAAACACTTTTTCTATTTTTTGTTGAATATAGAGCTTAAATTCAGAATAAGCTTTGTACAATTGTTAGGTTTGAAAATAGATAATGTCTGTATTTATTGAAGTGTTTATGACGACTAAATGACAGAGGTGAGAAATTTTTAGATCTACAAACTCTTCTTTAGCTGGGTATAGTTCGGTACGAAGCATTCACATCTTATAGTTTCGATTTTTACCATCAACACATACATGAAAAATTCTTCCTGTAATAATACACGGAGAATTTTTGTCTATAAAGACAAAACAAACAATGAATAAATCCTTTAGAAGAACTTGCAAAACTGCAAAAAAAAATCGAGCACGTGTGTCTATAGTATGTTCACATCTTTTGAAGCATCTTCCTGTTCTTTTGTTGCAGGATCCGGTCGCAATGATATCTCACGCTCAAGGACACGGCTCTTTGTTGCAAATTGCGTCAGAGCATTACTTTTCCATACGCATTTTTGATCTCTCACAATTTTTGTTTTGCTCTTGGTCGATGTTAATACAATGATCATACAACATTTTTAAATTTTACTTGATGCATTTTCAATTTGGTAAGTAACAAAAATTTTGTGTTCGCGTATCTGCAAGAATTTACTCTTAATTTTATTGATGAAAATTTATCCATTTTCTATTTAAATATTTATCTTCGAAGACTTTTTCACTCGGAGAAGTAACTCGTATGAATCATCTGAGGTACAGTAATGAGTACGTCATAGTGATGAATGTGGTATGAAACTTGACTCAACAACCGTTCAAATATTGGCTTTACCAAGTGGAAGAACCAGCGTAGTTCGACCAAGGAGGTACTACTGCCACATCTATTTGTAATGTAAAGCAGTTCTCGCGTGTCGGTGGAAGGGTGTGGTTGCCGGTTCCCTTATATATGAGGCGACCATCTTAGTCCTCGGGAGTGGCAACGCACCTGTGATCGACTTCAGTAGAACCCCTGTTCTATATGAAGTTTCTTACAGATGTCCATTACGGCATTAAGACAGTAAACACTTACCATCAGGTGGACTGCATGCCCGACTCGACATTCGCGACTGTAATCTGATAACAGAGCTAGTAATACTTTTGAATTTATCTGAATAAGATACAGCTGAATAAACATAACATTTTAGAATACAACGTGTACTAAACATGGTACTTAGCGAGAAAACAAGCACATTATCGTTTGCTAGCGATGCGCCAGCGGTGAACACGATTTCTTCCTTTTGTCTTTTGTCAGACGCCATTTCCTGGTCGCAATCTCTTAGAATATTTGCACTCTGCTTGCTTCCTTTTGGTTCGCTATCTATTCGATTTGGCTTCTATATTTGTACTTGCTGGAACGATACTTCAAATAGATGTGTACTATTTATCAGGCAGATTTACAGTAGTCGTGAATAAATCTTCGTAATGGAAGACTAGTCAAGACTAGTCATTTATTGGCAAAATAGTGAATTATGGATTTTATATTAAGATCGTAACAGAAATGTTTCCAATTATATTCTACGAAAGTCTATTCTGATTATTCAGAGTACTTTTTATCGTACAGATAGACGTAGATATTCAGGGGTGTATTCTTTTATGAATATAAATGTTTGTTAAGAAAAAATAGATGCTATAAATGAACAAGTACATTGAAAGAAGATGAGATCGAGTTGGCGCAAACAGCGTCGCAGCAGGGGTCGCGATGTGTCCGAGATTAGCGTGATTTGTGCGCGGTTGGACGCAAAAACTGGAACTACGATACTGGAAGTTTGGATTCCTAGGAATTAATATGAATCTAAAGAATTGTGGAAAGACTTCGCCTTGAGACGTTACGACTAAGGCTTTCGTTACTCTCAATCGTTATTATATTAACATAGCTCCACCCGCTACCGTCACGTTTTTCACGATAATAAGTATTATTCGTGTTAATCTAGTCCATAAACTATTTGTTTGCCAAATTTTAGCCAAATCCGACCAGTAGTTTGTGCGTGAAAGAGTAATAAACACACATACATCCTTACAAACTTTTGCATTTATAATTTTAGTAAGCGGTCGTAAAACTGATATCAACATCAGTTTAACCATCTACTAAGTTTGATTTTTGTATGTGGAAGAAAGTTTTGTGTAATATAAATGTATCAATCACTTGAGAGGTGTTGATGTTACGACTAAAAATATTGAAATCAGTTGGACAAGCTGCAGTTAAATTTTTGTATTTATGTATCTAGCTTTATCTCTAGAGATTATGGATTAATTGAAAGAAGGAAATTAAAGTTCATAAGACTAGTTAATAAATATATGATTATTTGAGAATATACTTATAAAAATATTTTGATAGTGTGGTACAAGTACCGAGCTAAGTGTTTTATCGTAATCTTTACTACTATTATAAGTATGTACTTGTAGTTGAAATACAGGAAACGATTTCTCATACTTGTGTCATCATCATCGAGTGTTTTTGATAAAGTTTAGTCACGTTTTGCTTTGGATTCGAAATTCACGTTTGAAGACTTCTTAGCTTAAACAAACACATGTTTTTAACACAATTTCACCTTCTAGGGACGGTCAATACGTTTTGGTTGTGAATGGTAATCCTTGTTTAATCTGAAATTGTACAAGCAAGCTTTATTTAGCCTCAAATCCGCTTGTGGATAGATTTATCGACATCGAAAGCGGATGTTAGTGCGTATATTACGCGGAATTGCAAATGACGTAGCTCTTAGTTATGCGAATTCTACAGTGTAAAATTCCAATTCGCAAGTACTATATTCAAAGATCGTAATTTATAAGTCCTAAATTAATTAACATTTCGTCTGTAATTTGGCCAACATGTTTTAATACCTTAAAAGTTATAGTTAAATGTATATTTAAATTAGCAGTGTTTGAACTACTTAGGTGTTTAAAATCACCATTTAAGGGTCGCAAATTCGTTTGGCGCTGTAAGCGTAAGCGTTTAGCGAATTTCAGTTCATTTTACCCTGTACCGTTTTTCATTCCAATGAACTGTTCGCAGCACTTACATCATACTTATCATACTTAAAGCGACATCTTATTCTCTCGTCAACCCAAAATTGTCCCACTACTGGGCAATGGTTCTCTCACACCTTAATACTTGAAAATAATAATAAGAATCAATTACCACTTTCAATCGGCGCTACCTATGAGCTTTTCATAAAAGAAAAAAGATAAAAAATCTATCTAATTAAATGTCTTACAAAAACAAAGCTCACGTACAAAGGGCACAGCTAATCTGTGGACACAGCGTAACCCTTTGTTATAGGCAATTATTTCATTAAGTTCAACAGCAGTTACTTTTTATGGTACAACTAAACGACCAATAGCGTTAACCGCTTAAAACTTGTTGCCAGCGTTTTGTGTAAGTTTTACGATGAACTAAATGTAAAACGTGAACTTTAGTTCAAGATATAAAGGTCCTAAAACAAATTAGTATTTAAATGATTGTAACATTGTGCAGGAGGAGAATGACATCGCACATTGAGAACTAAAGAGACCAAACTTAAAATTTTTGAAATTCGAGTATAATACTTGAAACTGCGTCTACTAAAGTAGTCTATTTCTCTATCTATCTGTCTATGTATCGAGCAACGTTTGAGAGTCCACTGCAGGTCATAGGCCTCCCCTAATCGGGGCCACTCCGACCGGTCCTAGGCCATCTGAATCCAGGGGTTACCCGCCGTCTTCTTGAGGTCATCAGTCCACCTGGTCGGGGGCGACCTACCCTCCTTTTACCCAGAAGTGGTCTCCATTCGAGAACTCTTCTACCCCATCGGTTGTCTACGTATACGTCTTACGAAAGATGTGGCCTGCCCGTTGCTCTTTTAGCTTACTAATTCTATACCAATTTAGTTAAGGCGCAAATGAAACGTAACATAAAGTTAACGAAAGATAAAAATAGACGACATTAAACACTGTCACATGGAAACAAATTCGAAAAGTTGGAAACTATTATAATTCGTAGTTTCCAACCCAGAGCATCGTGGAGTCTTCTCCAGACTTCTCTATTTCTGAACTGGAACCTATGCCCAGCACTGGGCCATGAAACTTATGCACCCAAAGATGATGTAGTAGGCAAATAAAAGTTATCTACTTAAAATAGACTGTCCATTCGCCTTAATTCGTGTATCTCTCGAAACTAATCTTTGTTTTTACGACCAGCGATAATTCTAAGCTACACAGGGTCAAAGTAGCAATAATCACGTAGCAAATCCAATATCCGAGACTGACCGCTATTGTTCCGAAAGTAATAAAACATCTTTGTGCTATTTTCCTAGTTTCCCTGCTATCAACCCACACTTGTTGAAACCTTTTACATAATATTTATATTTACTAGCTGTCCCGATAGAATTTGTTCTTTTTTAACTATGAACTTAAAATTTGAATTGGTAAGATTGATATTTACAACAAACGCCTCGAGGTTTCAATACTAAATTTTATATTGTCAATGCTGGTTAGGTTTTCTTATATTTATTATTAACTTTTTCTTTCTTTAATAAGAATTTTCTCCTGAAAACAAATACAACAGAACAAAATTTGTGAAATCATCGTAGGCGATGAGTAATGCCGTGATCAAGTGAAATAGGAATACATTTTTATAGAATTTATAATATCATTTATATAGAAGATATTGGACTATTATTTCATACAAATCTTTTTGTCTATATGTATATATACATAAATTGTCGAGGCGTTTGTCTAACATGTTATAATAAGCGCGATTTTCTAAGGTCATGTTAAAATATTTCGTTTATTCGTATGATGATAAAACATGAAATCATAAAATTTATATGCTATTTTATTTATAAGTTTAATTAAGACCTGGTTATGCAAATTTTCTTTATATTTCACAACACTTTCCAGTAACAAAGTCTCATACATAAAGATAAGGAAGAAATACAAGATGTATGAACATAAAATTATCCTATACTACCCATCCTATTTTATAAGTATGTAAACGGTAGTGTAAATCTAGCTTTACGCCGATAAGAAATGAAAGTGATGGAATATACCAAGAAAGCCTTCACAAAACACGCCTTTGGACACGATCCAAGTAATACTATATCAAATAGAGAGTACACAATAGTAGAATAGGAAATCTTCGAGCGAATTAATGCGATATAGAGGCGAAAAGCGTTTCGTAATTTAATACCTATTTGTAATATATTTAAAATCTAACATTTTAAATATTGAACTTTTTTATTATACAAAGTGTTGCCTCAAATATAATATAACAATTTTGAAAATAAAAATATTGTAACACGGTTACTTGAAACATGAAATAATAATTGTGATGATTGATCATGACTGTTTACACGAATTTGTCTAATTTCTTTTAACTAGGTATAAGTAAATTATAATTAAAAAAACTGTCCAATAGCCCAAATAATTAGCTGAAAAAGATAAAAAGCGTTGTTTTGAACGAATATAAGATATTAATTGGATTCGATTTGGAAAAGTACTGGCCAAATATACTAAGCTTTTTATGGGCATAATTTATTTAGGTCTGAACTACGGACTTGTTTACGTTGCCATGTATTTATCGCATTAACCTTTTTTCGGGGAAAATTTATAGCGAAAAATGTAAACAACTTTATCTCTATATAAGTAAATATCTTTCAACATACGGGCCTGTTAAGTGTATAGCCAGCTTTTACTTTTTCTAACGTCTACATTTATGTCACATGGCTGGTTTGTTTTTAAAGTAACGTTTAAAAGGTTATTTTATTTTGTACATTCTTAAATTTCAAGTTATTAAAGTTGTGTAATCTACATAACATATTTTGTGGTTGCCAATGTTTTTACGGTTCTACAACCAAAGAGTAAAACGGGATCCTCGTACTAAGACTTCTCTGTCCGTCTGTTTACGATGCTCAATTAACTGTTTCTGGCGCTTCATAATAGGTAAACATGACTTCAAAGTTTTTGTTATTTCATACTTTTGTACGATGTTTTATTTACTAAGCTAGTTTTTTAAATATTCTCATGTGACATATTTAACAGTCAACAAGCGAGTTAACTCTTATACCTGAAGTACCAGCTCATCTTTAAACCAAATAGAACATAACTTGTAGAGAGGTAAGTAAATACATATATCATTTGATGAATGGAATTATTATTGTACATGTTCCCATTAGTTCTGCAATGTCGCTGTTGCGTCTGTTTTAAAGCAACTATTTACTACTCAGAACAGAATACGCACATAAATCGGCAAGTAACGAACGATTGCCTCTATGGAGACACTCGTATGCTCTGTAACTGGTAATGGTGCTGTCAGCAATCGATTTATGTATTTATTGTAGGCATGTAATAAATACTCCTCGGATATCTTTATTCGACTCGGCATTGTAAATCAAATGTAATTGGTTTTCTCTGATTTCAGTTGCTCTATCTGTTATGCTCTGACGTCATTTGTTTTCTTGACGTCTACGGACACTTGCGTTTTGTAAATGGTGTTTTGATGGATTGTATAGCGCAGTGTTTTTCAATCTTTTTGATTTCGCGACTCCTTTACAAGATGAAAAATCTGGCGACCCCCTTGTGTCATAAAAAGACAAACAAATAATAAAATAAAATTAAAAGACTACATTAATGTTTATTTTATATTTTAGTACATTTATCTATTATTCAGATTTACTCTGCAAGACACCGCAAAACGCAAAACTTCGTTTGCGTGAGATTCCTCCCTCCAAAACAATATATTTGAGTCTTTTCTCTGTGTTCAGAAGATTGTTGAAGATAACGAATCAGACCAAAGTCTTGTAAGTACTCACATTCTTTGCATGATACAGAGCTTGCATAATTTATAAGAAAAAATTTTGACATACTTTCCAGACTTGCACTCTGAAACTGACAAGGGAAGCTCTAAAATTATTTGTGCCATTCGCTACTTAATAATTGTGTGCACCATTTTCTGTAATGGCGGACATCAAAACTAAAAAAAGGAATAGACTGCAATTAAAAAATGATTTGATTATTAACGATTCAAAAATAGCACCACGATTTGAAAATCTTTTGAAATATAAACAAACCTATGTTTTTATTGTAGAGTTGGACCTTACCTTTTCTTTCAGCTGGCGACCCCCTGAGTAAGGTCTCGCGATCCCTCTAGGGGTCGTGACCCACAGATTGAAAAACACTGGTATAGCGTATCAGCGTAGAATAATGAATAAAGTGCGTTATTTATTTTATCACTCCTCGTAGCTTTTCTCCGTTGGGTTTATAAATGACAATTCATACGATTTCAGACGATAATTTAGACCTAATAAGTCCTTGTATAAGGAGTTTGGGACCAGAATAGTGCCAAGGTACTTTTTGCCTGACGTAAGACACAAATGGAGACTCTTGGATTTCCGGGCAGAAAGAGTGGGAACTTAAGTTGTCTAGACGATGACGCTGAGAAAGACAGTATGTGTAGGCGCGTCTTTTAATCACCTGAGGGTTCGGGCCTTTGCGCCCATGCAGAGTCTCAGAGGGTTACCGCGCTAAATGGACTCAGTAAATTGTCCGTTGTCCGTTGTTGGAGTCTCCTAAACCGCGTTGAAGTAGCCCATCGAAGGGGCATTAGTAAAAGTGCGGTGCGGTAAGATTACTGTAAAACCAGGTCTTTCCCGAGATGCTATGATACCATCTAAAAGTTTTCCTTCAGTAAAAAAGAAAGGTTTAATAGGTACTAACGATAAAGCTATCGTATACCAAGTTTATCGAGCGAAATTAGTAAAGGAACTAAGTATTTCCTGATATTTTTTGGAATAAGTTACGTAAAATATATTTTTAAGGAGACAAAAACAAGTAATATGATTTATTCGTGTCGTCAAGCAGGAATCCTTTTATTTAATTCAAACAATATATCTCGTTACATCATACGAGACGACATCCCATTTCCGGGTTTCAGAAAAATGGAGCACGGAAGACACATTCAGTCCACATTTCGAGTCCGTTCAAGAAACCAAAAGATAGTGTCCCGTATTCGAGTACAAAAAACATTTTCAATTACGGGCGGAGTGGAAAGCGAACAAAAGTACTATCCAGACACATTGTGCTGAAAGTGAAATATTAAACCGGCCACGTCCCCACCTGACCTGCTTACATGTATGGCTTCGTTATATGGGTTTACAATTTAAATGTACTCGACTGTATTGTTTAAACTGCGCGAATGAGCGTGCAGACAACCTCGTAAGTGGTTACTGCCATCAGGTTGATTGCACTTGTTAAAAACGTTAAATACAACATATTATGTACTTGTGATTATACTACGAGTAAATTTGATGGGAGTCTTACTATAGGTGAAATGATGCGCAACAATGTACAACCCCAAAGGATTTATTATTATTATATGGAAGTAGCAAACGAGCATACAGCCCATCTGATGGTAAGTGGCTACTGCCGCCCATTGACATCTGCAATCAACCCTACGTAAGATCAAAGTCTCACTTAAGGTTAGCTACAGATGCATTGCTATCCCTGAGGACTAAGATGTAATGCCTCAGAAAAACATATCTCCCTTACCACACCCTTCAGACCAGAACACAACAGCGTATTACACTGCTGTTATTAGAAATAAAATAAAATAAATGAAATAAGTACACCTGGTGGTAAATGGCCACTGCCAACTTAGACATCTGTAGTCAACAACGGTCGGTGACAGACCCTGAGGATTAAGTTAGAACGCCTCGGATAAGTATGTTTCTCTTACCACATCGTGTAATGCAGAATGAATCAGCACTTAATATTTAAAAGTGCGGGGATGCTGTGCCTTGTTCGAAAGCTTTGTTTTTAAAGCTTGTGTACCTTTTCAATTTATTTATTATATTAAAATGTAATATTTTGACATATTTCCAATGTATTAAAGTTATTTTAGCATTATTTCTTTTGCGTGCATATTTTTAAGTTCAAAACAAAAGAATTCTCATTAACTCCATATGTTTTTCTTCCGGTAAAATCGATTTACATACATGCGTGCCAAATCGTTATGTTTCGCTTGAGAAAGTACTTACTTCTTTGCAGGTGAACTATAATATTAAAATCTTAAATATGATCTTGTACCCGCGATTTGGTTTTTATTGTTTCCTTTTTTTATATAAAAATGTAATAGCAAACGAGAATGCAGTCCACTTGATGCTAAAAGGTATTTGCTGCCCATGCCCAAAGCAATTTCATACAGACCAGAGATTCTATCTGAAGTTTCTATTTCTGAGGACTAACATGACCGCCTCTCATGAATTCGACCCGGCAACCATATCTCTCCACCGAAAAGTAACCGTTTTCTACACGCATAGACCCACACTAGGATTTTCTCCTGTGTCATGGGTGCCATGGACACAAAAAGACGAATACACAAACACCCATTCCCAAAACAGAAATCTAAATTCCTCATTCAGATGTCTGTCTGGCCGGGAATCGAACCCGGAACCCACTGCGTGTAAGACCAGTATGGTGATAGCTCCGTCACGCAGGTCGTCGTAACAACTGCTTCACATTAGAAACAGGTGTGACGGTGGTACTTCCCCGGTTCACCCCTACTCATTCTCTCACCTGTAAAATGATTTATGCCCAGTAGGCTATCACTGCTTTTTAAATTTTTAACTGCTTTCTTCTTGAGATTCGTTTTTGAGATTTGGTAGAGATGGATCATGTTATTCGAGCGAATGTTCATGTACCTACGTATTTGCATGCTCTATAACTCAAACAGTTTTGTAGATTTTGTCATGTGTCTTCAAATTCATATTTATTTAGTGTAATGAACACCATGCATCATATGAAAGGTACTTAATAGACCATTACAAAGTTTTTGTTATATGTTAGGTTCTCGTAGCGTCCATCCATCTATCCATCAGCTTTTCGAGTTTGTCTGTCTGTCCAGCCATTGGACATAAGCTTTAGGTCTTGTGCTTTCTGAATATAACAGTTTTCCGCTGTCTTCTTCAGGACATTGAAGAAGACCGTTGTCGCGTAGCGTATCGTGTCAAATATAATACATCGTTTTATAAGTTGAAACATTTTTTTAATTAGATGCATTCATTAAAATCATTGCAATATTTGTATAATAAGTCTGTGTGATGTGTGATCGAATACACAAACAAAAAATTACAACTTTATAATAATATCAATAGAATACGGATAAAAACAAGGCATTAAATATAAACAAGTGATGATTGTGGATGCGTGGCGGGTCGTGAGAAGACTTTCACGTCGACTAAATGATAAGTACAGTACGGATGTGGTGTCAGCATACAGCACTCAGTTCATACGAGAACGTTTACGTGGCAATATGAGTAAAGATTTGTTCGGACTAGTGCTGTTCGGAGCGGGAGCGGGAGCGGTTTAGTTTACATAGCTGTTCCATCACTATATGACTAAAATTTTAGTCTAAATTCACATAAAACTTTCGGTTCTTTCTTAAGGATTTGCACTGTGTTGATAAAAAACTTTTTTTGTATAATATTGCAGTAGCAAACGAGTATGCAGTTCATCTCATAGTAAGTGACAATGCCATACATGGACATCGGTTATCAATCCTAGATAATCCCTAGATAACCCATAGTTACTATCCCTGAGGAATTTAGACCCTTTTAGATCAGAACACTATAGCGCTTAGCACTCCATTATTGGGCAGAAATAGCTGAGTTGTACCGCAATTCACAAAGGCTTCTATCGCTCCAAACCACACTTACATTTGCTATAAATATTGTGCGATACAGAATTCTCGACACCTTGGCGACTCATAACAAAGATGAAAACAGAAACACATTGACCTAAAACATAAAATGAAATTAATCAATAATTTAAACTTCCGTCTGGATTGGGAAACCTCTTTCCTCTAATTGTAAATCCATTATATTACCATGCCTATTATTTTCAGTTGTTTTTTGCGTTAATTCGAACGCAGCCTTAATTGTAGAGCTAAGGGTCATATAGCAGAAAGTAATAATATGAAATTGTAAACGTTAGCATAAATAAGAGAACCTTTAAGCTGTAATAATTATAAAAGCTTCGGCGGTAGTTGCAGTTTAAGAACGTATAATGAATTACTTTGATGTGTTAGCACAGCTTCCATCACATGGTTATGGATTTATGGCAAGAAATTATGTAAATTATCATAAGTGGTGGATTTCAACTCAGCGCTTCTCATTTGTGGGAAGGGGTAGATCCATGTCAACAGTGTGAGAATAATAAGTTGACGATGATATGTGTTTAAAGTAAAAAATGAGCATGCAGTCCACCTGATAGTAAGTGGTCACTGCCACCCATAGACATATGTAATCAAATTCAGTTAAGAATATAGTCTTATCAGAGTGTAACATAGATGTTGGCACATATAAGTATGGCATCTCTGTATCCCTGAAGATTAAGTTTAAATTCTTTGGATAATTATGTCTCTTTTACTACTTTTGAAATCAGAACACAGTAGCTCTTAACTCCGTTGTTGTAAGACAGAAATAGGTGTGGCGGTGGCGCTTCCATGACCGTACCACAAAGGTACCTTCAAAATGGTAGCATATCAATGGGAACGAAATGATTGAGCCTTTCAAAGCACAGAAACCAAGCCGTGTTTGATTGCTTGACTTTATGAGTAGCTCGCAGTTTGACAACCTTACACTTACAACTAGCATAAAAAATGCGTTTTTGCAACTAACAAACTAAACAAGATCAAATTATACTCCACTCCCACTAGATAAACAGGCCCCGTCCCGTGCCCCTCCGGAAGGACGCAATGAGTTTGTCCCCGCGGTCCCGTCTGCTCCCGCGGGACATGCCATTGCCTGCATGTAACGGTGATAAGTAATTCGCGCGATGTCACGTCGATTTATATGGAGTTCCGGCCTCAGTAATACTCACTAGGGAATCGTGGTTTAAATTTATTGCACGGGCTCATCTATGTTAAGGACTCAGTGAACAAATTGCCACATTGTCTTATCAACGGGATTTTACAAATATTGCTTGCTACAATCATAGCCCCATACTAGAAACAGTGTTGTGGGTACTATAGACACATACAAAGAAATAACAAACATAAATACCCGGACCCAGAATAGAAATCTAAATTCATCAAATATCTGTTGGGAATGGAACCCGGAGCCTTACCAACTCTAAATTTTTGTATTCGACTTTTTTCTCCATTTTTAGAGAAAAATTCACAAATCTTTATTATATTGCATAATTTTTAACTTGTTGATTGGTTTGGTTGATCTATTGTCATGATTTCAAATGACAGGTAATTTGATGCCTCCAGTTAGGTATTCAATTAAAATAAACTTAAGATATATTGTAAAAAAGCATAATGAATCGCCCAGACACTTCCTTTAAAGTAATTGCTTATTTTCATTACTTATTCGTTGTATGCCTTACTTGTACAATGTTTTATTGAAATATATATACATATTTTGAACGTAACGTTTAAACAATATTATTCCGATTTATAACACGCGTCACTGTTTTGAAATATTTTATTATTGTAAGAACACAGTTCGGCATGAGTAAATTATGTTCGGTTATTTGAATATAATTCACTGATTGGAAATAAATACGGGAGCAATATTTCCATTTTATCAACCACTTCAAATTTACATCGGTCGCGGTACTAAATCGTGATTTCACGACAATTTACCATACATTCCGGACAGGATTTACGGTTAGAAGAAACTTTATACTTATATAAGGCCATAAAATACTGTATTTTATTGTTTGTAAATTAAAATATGTTAGTACATTATTGTCTTCGTTAATATCAAATGTAATCATATATAGAAATGCATAAGAACGGTAAGTACGAAATGGATCGAAGTCAAAATTTCGGCAAGTTGAGTTAAATACTCAAGTATTTAAATTCTACTCCTAATAAGATGATGTTGTCTAATGAAAGAATAAGTGACGAGTTTGTGCTAGAAAAGAACAAACGTATATATTACGTCCCCTTTATCCCTTGTCCTCTAATCACAAACTTGGAACTTCACAAAATCCCAACACAATTTTTTTAATTCCACAAAATGCAAATTTCACAATAGGTTCTTTTTATTCTCTTATTGCCATATGCATGTGAGACGTTAGTTATTGCATTCTGAGTGGTCAAATTAACGACATAATTATCACATTCTAATTTCACTTCATATGAAGCTGAATAATACCACAATATGCCAAATGTTATGTTAACAGCTAATAGATTAGTTTGTACAATGGATGTAATCATGAAGTAAGGTTAGTTATCAGTAAGGGTCACTCAGTAAGGGAAGCTTACCATTTGAAATAATACTAACTACTTACGTGACTGTATAATACTTAACGATGATAGAATTTATCCAAACATACCTGAAACAAAAAAAATAGTAATAAATTTCTCATAATCAGTATCATAACTTTTGATTAAAGAGAATAAATTATTATAATATGAGATGTATAAAAATATGTCGGTCTTCTACGGATAGAGGAAGCTCATTTTTAAGCACTGCTTCGTGGCTATAAAACTAAAGACGACACCAGTATTATAGACCACTCCAGTAAACAAACACCATAATAAATTATTACTTTTAGCAAGTATACTGATAAAGACGACATTACCGTCAGAGCGTACGCTTGTCTATAGACACCCTCAAATTACCATAAACCATAAGCACTTAGTCTATTTGATGACCCGCGTGGCTGAACGGTCACCATACCGGTCTGACACGCTGTGGGTCCCGGGTTCGATCCCCGGCCAGACAGACATCTGAATGATGAGTTTAGGTTTCTGTTCTGGGTCTGGGTGTTTGTGTATTCGTCTTTGTGTGTCCACGACACAGGAGAAAATCCTACTGTGGGGCAATGAGTGTAGAAAGTGTTTATGTTTATGTTTATCTTATCTTATTGTATTGTTCTTCGGATAGTGACTGAATAAATGAATGAATAATTTTGCATACTTACAGTCGAATTTAACAATAAAATGCACTACAGGTCTGAGTTTCAAAAAAGCGATCTTAACACTAAGCAGCGATCTTTTCTAGACAACCTATGCATAGGAAAAGGAGGAGGATGAGGAACGTGCAAAGTTAGAAACGAATAGGCTATGTAAGATAAGAGAAAAAAGGTAAAATTATAAAATAATAATAAGAACATTAACAACAATATTAATGACAAATGCGAAAATGACGACAGCAAGAAGAAATGTCATTTCAAAGTAAAATTTCATTGATTTTGATTGACGCGTGATTCAGTGCATCGTATGGACAAAGCACAGTGGCTGAAGGTTTTACCATACTTTGTTATGCAGAACTTCGGTTCTAGTTTGCATAACTACACACAAATCATTTAACAATGCTGTACAATTGAGGCACTTATTACCCCACTGAACGTTGCGCAGTCGATAATTATGTGCTGTCGTTACGAATCACCCGCCGACCGGACAAATGTTTGACGAAATTTGCACGTCCGCCGCATTTGTACTCACGCTCTGATTTTGGCGAGTTGGTGGAATATTTGAACAAATATTTTGCGAATGTTACTTAAAAGCTCTTAATTGGAAATGTAATATTGTTAGTACTAAGTTTAACAGTGTAATTCGATTTACCAGTTGGAATAAATACTCTTTTAAGTATGTTTAACTTTGCCTAGAAGGATTATTTTAAGAAATAAACAAAAATAAACAAATATTGGTCTTTTGAACAAAATACTTGTTATGGCTAAAGTAGAGGTTATATAATTTATGATGGAGGAAAAAACACAAACGGCCGAAAAAGCTATTATAGCTTCTTCGGCCGTTTGTTTTTTTTTCACTAAAGTATTATTTTATTCAATAATGTTCTGCGGTTATTTTGGTGACTTTTCTTACCGTAACTCTACAATGCAATCTTTTTAGAATAAATTAACACAAAAAATTGGCATATTAACACGTATTTCAATTAAACATTTGATTATTAACGAAGAAAATGTTGGTCAAACATTTGCACGTGCAACGAATGCCAACTCCATTGCATAATGGTCAAGTAATAGGTGATTCGGAGCCTGTAACTCTTGGGCAACGGACCTGTTTAATCATAAGCGCATAAGTAATGTTGGTCACATCAGATTTAATAGGGCTGTGATGACTAAGGAAATAGATACCTGTAGATATATAAAAGTATCTAACGGTACATGAAAGTAGATATCTGTGCTTCATGTGAACTTTTAAGTATAATCAAAAATATAAATAAGATATCTACAAACTATGCAAGCATATCTACGGATCTATATTTGAGACACATTTCTCGTTTTTTATATCTATACCTAGCGATAAGGCACGTGACAAATCATATATTGAAGAAAGTTAGGTAGGACAAACACCACAATATTTTCATAAATTAGAATTTCCTGGGACTTTCAGCGTTAATTTTAGTAAATGTTCACACATTCCTTTTTGCCACGGACGAGTAAAATATGGAATGAACATTCTCCTGAGGTACTCTTGGAGCTCTATGACATGGGGTTAAAAACAATTGCGAAAAGAGTTCTTCTTCAAAGCCTGTGATACATCGGCGACTCTTCTGGTGGTGAAAAGGTTCATAGACGACGGTGATTACTTTCCATTTGAAAGTCTGCATTTATCGTTAGGTTTAAGTATTGATGGTGGTAGAACTCTTTGAGGTTCGACTCCGGAAGCACTACCGCCGCCCCACCTATTTCTGCCTCATAACAGCAGTGCTATGCGCTGCTGTGTTCTGGTCTGAAGGGTGTGGTAAGGGAGACATACTTTTCCGAGGCATTCCATCTTAGTCCTTAGGGGTAGCAACGCATCTGCGGCTAACCATAGGTGAGACTTTGATCTTACCTAGGGTTGATTACAGATGTCCATGGGCGGTAGTAGCCACTTACCATCAGGTGGACTGCATGCTCGTTTGATACTCCCATATTATAAAAAAAAAACTCAAATACGACAGAGCTCCTGAAGAAAATCTGTTTATATAGAGGTGTATTCTGTTCTTATATGTATATAATATTTTCAATTTTTTTTTAATCAATTTTTTTAACAATCAAATTTCCATAGACATTTCCAGTCACCTTACATTATAAAATACTAAATTATGCCCACTTTAAATGGAGATATTATTCTTATACTCTTTTCCCGTAATACTTATCAAGATGTTTAATATCGCATGGATTTATTATGCGTATCGGTTAGCGTTATTCCATTTACTTCGAAAACCGTTACCTTCGATTAAGTCCAGAGTTTGAAGATGAGAGGGAAATTATTAACTTTATTGGAGAATATTAAACCTTAATTTAGATTAATGGCTGATGTGGCGCAATTGAAGTTGGCACTATATTCATGGCATTTTGATCATGATTAAATTGATTTGTTTGCTCCATATTATGTACTAAAGACGTTGTCTGACAGGACTTTAAAACAGCTATAGCTTAATGCTATAGCTGTTCTAAAGTTTTTGGAATGCTAATTTCAAACAATCTAAGGTTTTATTTTAAAAAGTTAAATGTTAATTGGAGTTGATAGAAAATCATCAGCGCTCCACATCGTGTAGGAATCCAATCTTATCCCGGGAAAAGATTTTATTTAAGTTGATCCAAGGGATGCAATATTAGGTGAATTAAACATTTTGTTGCTTCTATGCTATAAAGAGATCCCTTGTGACTACTAAGAGTAACGTATTTTTATATATATTTAATATCCCTATACTCATAATCCTAAACTAAGATTTTGTCACTTGTTGTGAACGCCATGGACAAACAAAGATGAATACATAAATATCCAGAACCAGAACAGAAGTCATAAATTCATCAGTCAGATAACTGCTTATGTGGGAACAAATCCAGAACCTACTGCGTGTCAGTGCGGTTTGGTGACCGTTCCTCCACACGGATAAATAAGCAAATACTTAGTATTTTCAGTTCAATAAATCATTAATAAGTGACAATAACGTCTTTTGATACTAATAAGGGATGTGCGACATTATAAGCTACTATTTCTCACATTAACCATCGCAATATCAACGTTTCCAAGAAACGTTCAAGCTGCGCAACATTCGTCCAGTCTGTTCGGAGCCTTAGATGGCGATCGACATGCAATATGATGAATTGGCACGCCAATGTGTTTGGTAGTAATTATGGTATCGATGGTGTCGCATGCCCAGATGATAATAAATTACCCTATTGTAACAGATCAATCCGATTGGCTGTACATCGACACAGGGTCAAGTTATATAGTTGTATACGAGTACAACAATATCCAAGTAGCGAACTTGGATTGAAAAATAATACATCTCAAAAACGCTAATTTTACAAGTAAAATTCAATAATGTCTTTTTTATCTTTTTAATTTTCAAATATGAAATAATGATTTCAACTTCATTCATTAAAAAGATTTAATATGAGTTTTACATACATCATAATAAGACTTTATTTTGATAAAAATGTATCTTTAAGTTAAAAATGATGATTAAATGTGCGGTTATTTATGCAAAGCAGATATATGGAATTTATTACAATATATGAAAATTGATTGAAGGAGTGATAATAAGAAGTGATAACATTAGTATAGAATTTCACTGGTTGGGGTGACAGTACACTGGTTCGGGGTCTGGGTTCGAATCCGCGTTATGACATTTTGCATATTTGCTTTCTTAACTTTTTGAGATTGATTGCCTTGTAGTTTTTTTGAAGTAATAATACTAACCATTTTTATTCGACTTATTTGAAAAAAATGCCTGTCCTAAAATGTCCTAAATATGTCTAAATAGCCAGTTCCGTACAAGTATGCAGTCATGAAAAGGTTTTAAATAATAACCGGAAACTCATAGTAATATGTAGATTTTTTTATTATTGTAACCAATTTTATTCAATTAATATTGTTTATGCATTCCATTAATAAAAGGTTAAGCTAATTAATTCATTAAATTCAAAAAAAATAAATACAAAATGTCAGGTTCATGTGTATCTTTCTCGCTCGCACACTACAGAACGAGCGAGAGACAAATATAAATGTCGCCTTTTCGTATAATATCTTTATTGAAGCAGGTTATACAGGCATGTGAGGAGGAAATGCCTTCCATTCGTCCCCATTCCTACATACCAGGTAGTTAGCGGTAGTTAGTTCTGTTAATTAATACACAGTTAGAAATTTCAGGTATTTTACAATTTTAATTGACTTGAATACTGAATGGTATGTTTTCCAGACTAGATTTCGCATTAGAACAGCAGGAAAAGTATAGGTCTCGCAAATTTTTATTGTTTTAACTACATAACTTAGTAATAAGTGTTATAACAATCGTAATATCATATCCACACTTAAGACTAATACAAAGACAGCTCATACGCTAAATATCGTCAAGCCTTTAGGTTGTGGACCGTGCTAAATAAATGGACATATGTACATACATATTTACGTTTGATAAATAAAACCATCCCACTCAAGTAATAAATCATCTCGTTGATTAAGATTTGTTCATACATTTTTTTATGTAGAGACAACTATGAGTAATTTTTGGTGCTATCTATATTTTATTAAACACGTTCGGTCATTTTAATGCAATTTTATTGACTGTTTTATAAAATTGTATCATAGCTCTAATAACATTAGCGGTGACTGCGGCAAAACAGGCATATACTAGGTATAAGTCTTAGATTTGTCTAGATTTGTTTGTTGTATAAGGATTGTATATAATATCTCCAACAAGGTAAAAGTTACAAAGGATACGAAGTTAATTTCCAATTAATCACTGCACTGATCTTTTATTAATCGAACTTGAACTTTCCAGACGAAAACGAAATGAAGTGGAAATTGATGGGAGCGATTAAGCAGCGCGTTTCCATTGTTGGCCTTTTGCTTTCGCTCACAATGCGGTATGTAGCCATTAACACTTGCGGTTATAGCGCGGTTTATGTGTATGAATACTTGAATGTCTGTAACGTATTTCTCATTATCAGAAGAAACGGGTGTAATTGGATTTATGACTTTACAGGCTAATTGTCTACAAAGGAAAATAAATTGAAATGTTCTTATTTTGATTTGTCTTTTATAAGGACGTTTATAAATGGTTAAGTGCTATTTGGTAGAGTTTATTTATTAATTTATTTATTGGATTACCAACATATGTTGAACAATGTTTGACAATGAGAAACAATGTTTACAGTCACAGATTTAACAGAAGATAATTGGATACATTCTAATTGTTCTTACACTTATAGGTAATCACATGCATTCATTAAATAAATTAAATATTTATGTATTTTAAATTTACAGAAAGTTTGAGTATTCCTACAATTATACAATATTCATATAAAAAAAATCCTAATAATAATACATAGAATGTCGAATAAGTTACAATAATATTAAACAAATTCAAATTATGGATTTCAATAATTATTTCATTGCTATTAATCCTAATTAATTGAAAAATATTGACTTATCCTAATAAGTCAATATATTTCAATTTCGTCAAAAAAGTAGTGAGGCTGTCAAAGTGAATATCAAGATCCGGGTCTTTTTTAACAGTGTCATTATACAGTTGCGATACGCGAACCACCGGTGAAGAGCGGCCAAGTTTCGTTTTGAAGAATTTCGTTTCGAGCTGTACACA
>MOOZ01002457.1:99489-109758 GCA_002930495.1 Cecropterus lyciades
CTTATCCAAATAAATACATAAATTAGTTTTGTTTGTAGTAACTAATACGCGGGTGAGACCGTAGGGCGCAGCTAGTGTTAAATAACTGTGTTCTAACTAGATTTGTCTTCTGCCTAAAATAGTGCTTAAAATTACAAGTTTCTCATAACAGAGATAATTTGATGAGTAGAAGCGACCATGCTGAAATTTATTTTAACAAGTTCTTCGGTTGACGGACACTGTTCAGGGATGAATACTAAAAAGGATTCCACGAACATGGGGCAGAGGGAGATATGCATCTGAACTTACTACCACTGTACGTGTTTGTAGATGCTTGCGGAAATACAAGTAAAAGAAAAGAAAATATATATTATTAAGTTATTTTTACCCGACTGCGTCAGGAGGAAGGTAATGTTTTTCGAGCGTATGTACGTATTTTTGTATGTCCATTTCTTTGGTACGCGCTACAGCCGAAACGGCTTTACGGATTGTGACATATAAAATTTCATTACAATCGTCTCAGTTTCCAGTGTGACATAGGCTTTATAATTATTGAAAAATGGCGCCTGTAAATAGCGTACTAGCAGTCAGCTCTCTAGTTTTCATAATAATTTCTTGTAGTAAGGATGCCACGGCTTTTTGACATTGTTTAGAATTACTTAAAACGTCAGTTAATACTTTTTTATTTTTGCATGAAAAAGGAAGTATTAAGTATATTAAAAGTATTTTAAATATAAAAGGCTAAAGAGCATAGACATGTTATATCAGATGATTCCACGTTTACGCAATCGAATATGATATTAATAATAATTACCGGTAATGCAATGTAACAGTACTCTCAATCATAATCATAACCGGGAAGTTATTTCATGACCATCCAAATAAATCATTCGAATTGAGATCGAAAACGAGACTTAATCGCTGATCAAATAATTGGTCTACATAGTTTATTCTGCGATATGCAACGTCATAGGCGAACGCTATTCTCATTAACAACTAACCAGAAACGCTTGATCTAAAATCATTTCCTTTCGATTTTGCGATAAAGTTCAAATTTGTCTGGTTTAAGGTTTGATACTAGTAAAATCGATTTCCATTGATCAGTTAGTTGTCAAGGTTACCGAGCTGACGCCCCGAGCTTAGAACGGCGACGAATTAGACTCCACCTACTTTATTATACCCTGGTATAATTGGTTTAATTGCAGTTGAACTTGTTATTGATTAATGATCATTTTATTGGTTTTTGATTGGATTAATCTTAGGCCGCTATTGAGAAAAGAAACTATGAAAGTTATCGAAAGATTTCAAATGAATTGTGAAAAATTGAAGTAGTTGATTTGCATGAATAACCGTACAATTAAAAAATCATTAATTTTAACTTATAGATACAGTAGCATCCTTATTTAATGTTTTAGAGCCTTTTAATTTTTATTATTTTTACTTTACTCATTTAAAAGTTAAACAAAAAGCAATATTTAACTTTTACTTGGCTCTCCTGTTAAATGAGCAATTTCGTGGTGTTATTATTCATGCAAAGCGGCGAATTGTGTATAATATTCACATTAAATTGGCTGGTATTTGTTAAGATTTTCTTTTATAATAGCAGCAGCACACGAGACACGAAGATGCAGCCTACTTGATGGTAAGTGGCCACTGTCACACAAGGGCATATGAGGGTTCCGTAGCCAAATGGCACAAATCGGAACCCTTATAGATTCGTCATGTCTGTCTGTCCGTATGTCACAGCCACTTTATTCGGAAATTATTAAGACTACAGAGTTGAATCTTGATAGATAAGTGTATCCTGTGAACCGCTTTCTGAATTATGGTCAACAATAAAAAATATCAAATTTAGGGGGGCTCTCCATACATGGAACTGAAACTAAAAAAAAAAAAAAACATCTTACCTACACGTGTGGGGTGCTTGTAGAAAGGTGTTCAAAATAGATATTGAGGTTTCTAAAACCATTTTTTCTCAAAGTCAATTGATTGAGAGATAGGCCCTTTCAAAGCTTTAAAATATGTGCCCCTCCTCTTACTTTTAAACTAAGAGAGTGAAAAATCTGAATAAAACATATTATGTTGTAGATGTCAAAGAAAACTTTCAATTTACAGTTTTTCAGATATAGCATTTTTTCAAAAAGCGAATAACATAACTTTGTAATTCATACAAACACTATGAAAAACAAACTAATGTAGGTAGTTGGAGAACTGTTCAAGTTTATTTAATGATAATGCTACGGAACCCTTCGGCTGCGAGTCCGACTCGCACTTGACCGCATTTTCTTATGTATTATGATTACATAATACATAAGAAAATGCGGTCAAGTGCGGTTATTGATTACAATAACAGCAGATTGAAATCCAATGTGAAGTCGGCTACAGGTGCGTCACAATCCCCGAGGAATAAGATGGAATGCTTCATAATATAAGTAATTTACTGTCCCTTTCCGCGTCTTTTAAAGGTGCATCAATTATGTAAGACAAATGTATATTCAAAAATCAATGTAAATTTTAGCTCATGCATTTTAAAATAAGTTTGTTAAAAATAAGTGATGAGCATATTTGCCATCTTTGGCCAAATCAGACAAACAAAGGAACAGCATTAGTAAGTTTTTCTGTTCCGTATTGTTCTGACAAAATCGTAGGTCAAATTAAATGAGAAATGACTAACTAGTATGACGTTATTCAGCCATATTATTCTCATTGTTATCGTAATATTCGTATATTAACATTAATAACTGAATGCCAGGCAAAAACGCTGATTTATGGTCTACACACACTATCGTTACAGGTATTTAATTCTTGATTCTATATGCAACACTTCCACGACTACTTTTCAACTTAGTTGCTTCCACGTTTCAACTTAGCCCCCAGGAGTAGAAACATATTTGTTAATGGTTTCAGATTACATAGTAAGTGGTCATATATATCTATCTCAAAATAATTAGCCCCAAATAGGATTGAAGTTCTTCTACGGTCAGCCATCGTCCGTGAAGACTAAGTTGGAATGCCACTCACGTGATGAAGCGGTTACTTTACTGGTCCGATGCGCTAGAGATAGATGGTTCCGGGTTCAATTCCCGGATAAACAAATATCTGAATAACAAATTTAGATTTCTTATCCGGGTCTGGGTCACCCACGATACAGGAAAATATAAGTGCAGGGCTATGAGTGTAGTGGTCATTGTGAAATCATTTTCGTTACATCCTTCAAACTAAAAGATTGCGGCACTGACCGCTTTTATACGATAGAAATACATGCGCGGCGATTATTGCTGTAGTCGGACCACGAAGAATTCTGCCACCGTAAACTAATTCAAACTTATGCTACACTGGATAGGTTTATGTTAATTATTATATTACAATATTACACCTGTGCATTACAGGCTTATGTTATTATTATATTACAATATTACACGAGCGTAATCGGAGCGTGTGGCGTTTCCACTACAGTGCAGATTGACCCTAACAAATAAGATGACGTAATACACTAACTTTATGTAAACGCGATATAATTTCTAACAAGGTCGTTAGAATTTCAAAATAATTTAACTAACTTGTTTTCAAAGTGGCATATTATCTTCAAAGTAACGAATTAAGGTTACATTTTAATTGGATTTGGCACCCTCTTAATATGTCTAAAGTTCATATATTATGTTCATTGAATGAGTTTATTACACGGTAATATGATAAGGTGTTAAAGATATCAAGGTAACAAAAGTAATGTAAAAGTTATTAAACTAAATAATATTGGAATCAAACCAGGTGCTTTTTCAATATCAAACGGGCATTACAACAAACTACTGACACATACAAACGTTTTAAATGCATTTTATCGGTCGTTGGCTTTTTAGAGGGTGTTTGGACTGTAAGTCAATGTTTTGTATAAAGAAATGGTAGAAAGCAGGGATGTTGCGGATGCCGATTTTTTCACATCCGCGAATGTGAATGCGGATGCGGACTTTTCAAGGCTCACATCCGCGGATGCGGATGTAGATGTTTAAGATTTATGTAAATATAGTACATGATAAAGTATTTATTACCATTTTTATTAATGAATATATAAGTATTTAGTATTATGCTTCATTTTATTTTAACTTCATTTACTAATTTTCGTATTTCTAAGTAAAGTTAAAAGTAGGAACATTATCAAAATGGCATTTACCTGGCGATTTAAATTTAAGAAGTTAAGCTAAGACTAATATAAAAATTTTCTAATAAAAAATTATTTACAAACAATGATATTTCACAGCGCAAACAAAAAGAAACAAATTATGTACCATAACAAACGCGTCATATCTTGTCACCATTTTTTTTGCCCCCATTGGTTATTGTCACGTGCAAACCCACCCAATTTCTTTCTTGTCGCGATTTGTATTACATTATGAACATCCGCATGAACATCCACATTGACTATTCGCAGATGCGGATGCAGATGTCCAATTATATGCGGAAGCTCCGCATTTGCGGATGCGGTTACGAATATTGGCCATATCCCTAGTAGAAAGATCTTGATGTGTACATTAGGGAGTTCGAACCCTCCTTAGCTTAGTATAGGCGAAAAAGACACAACAGAAGACCTTTTTTTCGTAAATTTGGGAGTGTAATAATTTCGGACCCTCCTCCCATAACATAAAGTTAGAAAAAATTGGGACCAGCCTTCCTTTTTTGCAGACAGACCCTGTTGGATTCCCTTCTTAATAACGCTATAGCTAAACTATATATAAGTCTACGTTGCTACCTGTATAATTGACTAATATAGGAAGTTGCCGGTCCCTTTGTTCTAGTCTTAGGTAGCCGAGAGGCGATTTGAATACTTGATTTAGTACTAAACTAATTAAACAACCAAGGCGACGAACATTTCTGTAGGGACCGCTAAAAAGTTCAACTACTCGTAATTTAAATTTATAAGTTTAATTGAAAAGTCTCAGTTACAATTGTTTTGTTATGTACCTAAAAGAAATAATCTTTAGATCCTCGGTAATGATTAATTAAATTATTTTATATTTCTTCTGTTTTATTTTATTTTAGAACCCATGCCGTTTACTTATAAGTAAATGAGTCGGTGTGTAAGTAAATGTTCCTTGTTTTTTTACTCATAAATTATTTCTAATATTATCAAATTAAGGTTGGATTTTAATTAAACTGAAATATTTGTGGTAATTTTGCGTGTTTGAAAATATAAAGTTGATTCTTAAAAGAAATTTAGTTAAATTCCAAATGTAAGTTACATTTGGAATTTAAATTTCATATTTAACGACGAGGTACATTACGATAGGCGTGTATACATAAGTAAATTAATTTTAAAATATCATGAGTATACTTTGAACTTATATAAATGCCACATTGCGTTTGTCTCCAATAGTAGGTATAAATCGAATGTTTGCACATAGCCCGGATTTTCTACTTGAAATTTACATCGGCGCGGCAAGGTGGAATATACTCCAACTTCCATCAAATAATACTTTCTGGTATTATGATGTTAAATAAATCATTAAACAGTTGCTGTTTAAACATTTTCAACACTCTGGATGAGTGTTGAAAATCTTTTACTTTGATAGGACAAATAGGCAACATACGTTGTATAATCGGTCTTGAATTACACCAATTCCTATCTTCCCGTGGACGTCGTAGGAGACGACGATGAGAAGACGTCGACGACGTCGAGACATTCAGAAGATGGGAAGCTGTTTCCTCCCGTGCAAGCTTGCCAGGCGCGGTGACTATTGGCAAAAATTCCCATTAGGGGAGACCTATATCCAAAAGTGGACCTCATACTAACTGATGATATATTAGTATTTACCTATACTATACCTCACGCAAACGTAATGAACGCAAGTCTCCAGTTAAACAGGCATTAATGTGTTAATCGACCGATCTCTAACGCAACAGATAAAACGAGCCGCAGTAATATTGCCACTTATATAAACTGCTACGAAATGGTCCCTTTGGCTCTTTACACATCGTCGGCGATTAAAGAGTAACTGCAACTTTATTATAGAGACTAGGTGTGTACCTTGGTTTCACCCGTGTATAGGTGAAATAATTTTATTTGTAATAACTTTTCATGGAGTTGGTTTTAAGTGGTTTTAAATGAAATTTAGACTAAATGTTACTTCCAGATAATAATATATAAACTATAAATATGTTGGAACCCTTAAGTTGTATTCAGTAACATTGGTTTGAAAGGATATCAAATACACAGACAAACAGACAAATGCTAAAAGTTATAGAAATGACTATTATTATTTATTGTCAGTCCTCCAAAGTACGCGGAACTATTTTATTATTATTACGAGAATGTATAAAAAAGTGATGTATACAAAATAAAACATATTCTCTTGGTGGGTACAATTTTGTGAATACACTTATGAGAAATCATTATTATGTGCGACGGTATATAATTTTATTTTGTTGAAGTTTGTATTTATATAAATAAGTACCTATGTAATAAATTTATTGGCTACTTATTATTTACTGTCTGGCAACATATCCGTTAATTCTTATTTAAAGCTACGAAATTCTTGTTCTATTCTGGTTGCTTTGTTTATTCCATTATTTCACACTTGTTTATGATTTCAAGTAAGTTTGATGTGATTTCCCGTGAAATAAACCTCATATTAATTACAAAACAAATAAATATTTATAAACTATTTACTGGTTATTTTACTTACTGTATAAGTAAATTATATACATATTTACTTGAAATGTATATCTATATTTTTTCATGACTTTTGTCGATAAATATTATCTATTTGTTAAGTTAAAATCAATAAACAAACCAATTACGTAGGTAAAACTTTTCAGTAACTGGGACTAATTAGTAATGGAATTATTCAGGATCTAATTAGGATTAATTCTAACAAAACTATGTAGATAAGAAATTCAAATACTATTTTACTATTTTAGTAGCCTCACTAATGGCTTTAATAGCAAATAGTTCGCAAAGCTAATAAGGTTAGCTGTTTCGGAATTTGTACAAATGCCAAATGGCGTGGTCGAACTGCGAGTTTTACAAATTTCGACTATTTAAATTCAAATGTCTTTTGCTGACCAAATTGTATAAGTTGACGTATGTTCAATTTTTTTTAATGGATGTGGTAAAATTAAGTAGTGTTGATACGTTGTTCTATCTACGTTTGGACGGCGTATTTTTGCTCAGAAACGTAAGAAATATTGCCAAAGCGGTGCTATCTTTAAGGAATCGTTTGAAATTTCTCAGCCTAGTTTATTTGTCATAGCACACCTTTTAAACCTAAATATGGTTTTTAATTACCGTCTTAGCCGTCTTAGCTTGACATTGTAAATACATTTAAACTAGGTAGAGTTTTTCTACCTCTAAAAACGTTAAACTACTTCTTGGAAAAACGTTTGATTCTAAAGCTGCGGGCTTTTGCTTGAAGTCATCGAGCGTAATTTACGATGGGACCTTTAACGTAATAACTTGGTAAACGTAACGTAACTGACTTTGGCATAAACTTGGTATATAATATCTTGACGATCACCGGCCAGACAGACATCTGAATGATGAATTTAGATATCTGTTCTGGGTCTCGTATTTATGCATTCGTCTTTGTGTGTCCATGGTACCCACGATACAGGAGAAAATCCTAGTGTGGGGCTATGAGTGTAGAAAGCGTTATTATTATTTATATCTGGAAGTAGCAAACACGCATGCAGTCTACCTTATGGTTAGTGGGCATTGCAGCCAATGGACATCCATGATCAACTTCAGATAAAATCAGGTCTTACATGAGTTTAGCCACAGACATAAGGACTATGTTGGAACGTGTCTTCTAAGTATATCTCCCTTTATATTTATAAATATATTTACTAAGAGAAACAAGCCATTATAAAATTTTGTATTCTTGCCAAACTGATACCCCTTAATTAGTGTCTTTGGAGTACATTCTGTATTAAGTATGCCAATTTAAAATATCGAGTATCATACTATTCCTGTTAAGAACTAGCATAGTTACTAGTTAAGTTGTAGTCTACGTATGAATGGACCATTATCAAGCTATGAAGACAAGCCGTGAGAGCTAGGAATTGAGTGCATGTATGCGTTCATACGCAATGTGGGTCAATAGATTTTATTTTCTTACCGTATACTGTGGAATATAACGGTTTGGATCTGTGAAGTTGTGAACGGGAGTTGTAGTAGAGGTAGGGTTGTCAAATGTGTTCAAAAAACATATACCTTTTATTTATGACTAGCTGAGCCCCGCATTTAAAAAATGTAACTTCATATAGTAACATATACGTGCGCTTAGAGTGCGCGTGGTTTCTTAGGTTTTAATTTTTATGCAGAACTCTAATTAAATTTTCTAGCATAGAAGTAGCCTAAGTTACGCCTTATGACATCAGCTATCCAACAGTGAAAGTCCTGTCAAAATTGGTTCAATGGTTTCGGAGATTACCCAGAACAAACAGACAGACATACAACAATTTTAGTGATTGATTTTTTGTTATCGCATCGTATATACTTTCGTATGCATTTGGTAAAAAGCTATTATTTTTATATTACAAACAGACACTTCAATTTTATTTATATGTACAGATAAATTCCATTGAACCGGTCAAAAATCTATAGGAAATTAATTTACTTGGTAACAAATCGGAAATAATATATAATAATCACAACTTAAACTTAATCAAAGTCTATCTATGTTTTATATATTTAGCAGTCCCTAATATGAATTTATTAAAAGTTAAGGCAAAGCGATTTATTTCCTTTTTTATTTTCTCTAACTTTATAAAAATGAACAATCTCCACTCCGTTTTTTTAAGATATTCTTTACCGGTCGAAAACCGGATAACAGACAACCCTAAGGAGAGCCAGTAATATAAGCCTACAACCAGCTTCGTTCGGGCGATGTACTTTCTTTAATTTCTCACCGTAATATGAATCGTGATCAGATTGCTTGATGAATGTAATATTTTTATTAATAAATAATGAAACTTGGATAATAATACAGGTATAACAGTTTTCAATTTAGAGCAAATATAATTCATTATAATAAGACTAGCTGACCCGGCAAACGTTGTTTTGCCATATAAATGATTAAATTACTAAAATGGCTATTAAAAAATAGAGGTTGGTGGTAAAAGGGTAAAAATTAGGGTTGTATGTATTTTAATGCCACGTTATAGAAAAATAAAACCAAATAAAATGTCTAAAAATTAAAAAAAAAGTTAAGGGTGAACAACCCTTATCACTTAGGGGTATGAAAAATAGATAGTAGCCGATTCTAAGACCTACTAAATATGCATATAAAATTTGGTAAAAATCAGTAAAGCCGTTTCGAAGGTAACTAACATTGTGACACGACAACTTTATATATAAGAAAAGGCTGTTATAAAAGCAATGTTCTAATTTTAACAGTGTATTAACGCAAAGACATTTATTTATTTATTTTATTTATTTATTAAAATAAATAAAATAAATATTATTATTTATTTATTTATATAAGGCTATCCACTTAATCCTTAAGGACAGGGCAACACATTTATTTACCAGGTGGTAGAACCAGTGTAGTTCGACTGCGGAAGTACCACCGCCACACCTACTTCTAGCGTGAAGCAGTTCTTGCGTTTCGGTGTAAAAGTGTGTTTACCGGTTCACTTCTATATGAAGTGACCTTTTTAGTCCACAAAAGTAGCAACGCATCTGATCGACTTCAGATAGAACCCTGGTTCTATGTGGAGTTGCTTACAGATGTCCGTGGGCGGTAGTAACCACTTAACATCAGGGACTGCGTGTTCGTAAAGAAAATATGACGAACCTCAAAATACGTCAATTTTATTTGTAACTAGCTGAGCTCGCGGTTTCACCCGCGTTTAAAAGAAATGTAACGTGACACACATTAACCGAAATTTTATATCTCATTAGAAAAAAAAAACCCGTTTTTGAAACATTCTTCATTGGTGCTCTGCTCCTGTTGGTCTTAGCGTGATGTTATATAGCCTATAGCCTTCCTCGATAAATGGGCTATCTAACACCGAAAGAATTTTTCAAATCGGACCAGTAGTTCCTGAGATTAGCGCGTTCAAACAAACAAACAAACAAACAAACTCTTCAGCTTTATAATATTAGAATAGATAAGATTTATATAGGTATCAATGGGCATGACCATATAGGATCAAATAAAGTACCTGCTTGTTTACAACTTAATATTTCATAAAAAAGTATAAAGGAATAAATTAATATTATTTATAATGCATAACTATTATCAAATAACTGAAGTATTAATTGTACTATATACTAATTCTAAGGTCCAAAATTAT
>MOOZ01002457.1:144217-161280 GCA_002930495.1 Cecropterus lyciades
ACTGTGGGGCTATGAGTGTAGAAATCGTTTATGTTATGTTACTTCAGCTGATAAATAAAGAACCTATAAACCGGTACTGATACACCTTCTATTAATCCAAGGATGAAGCTATAACTAATGATTCTACCGCCTTTCAATTAACTTCATTAAATTCTGTGTCTCCCCCAATAAATTTTGTAGCAGTTAAATACTGCTTTTTTTATAAGAGGCCTTCATTTAAATTTTTGCTAAAGTGCTTCCGTAGATGCTGGAATAACATAAAAACCTTAATGGAATTCCAAGCACAAACCATCCAACGTGATCCGATTAGTTTATAATGAGGACACTTAATTGCTACAGCGAAACAAATGAGGTATTTTTAGGCTTGAATGACCAAGTTTTTCTGTAAAAAATATTTTTTATTTCAACCTCTATCTCGCGAAATCTATGAACAATCTTTGATTCTGATAAGAATATTTCATTTCCCTTGACAAATTTGGTTTAACTCTCTTTCTTATTGATTCATGATTTTTTGCACAAAGTCTAAAATCGGATGGCTAGGAAGTTGTTTGTAAGCATATCGGTTCTAGTTGGAAAACAGATATTTATTTGACACACACATAATTCCGAAAATTATAACTGATAACCACTAATAATAGACACACTACCTGTGCCATTCTCGCGTGTCTCGATTATCACAATGTTCGTAGAAATCGTTAGAAGCCTTTTAACAAACTACTTCAACTCTGTTACCATTTTTAACTATAAGACGTATTTCTTTATTTAATTTTGTTAGCACCGACGGCAATGGTAAATAACGTCAGAACAAGTGTGACTTATCTCTATTAACGTACATTTACACAGGTCCACCCGCATACGACAAGTCAACCACGAAAACCTTCAACCTTCGTACCTACTCTAAGAATAACTTTTATTACTCCACATATAACGTCTAATACGTATAAAAAAGCAAGCCAATTATTTTGCTTGTACCTAATATGACAATACCATTCTAGTTACTCCTCCCACGCTTGTCTACGTCGCTTTATTTGTCTTACGCAAAGGAAACATTGACACAATATATATTATGTGTATAAAAAAATTGAGGGGCATATAAACTGATGTGTCATTTTTAAATGTAACTTTAATATCGCATAAAACTAACCTAGCAAAGTAAGCAATTACTTTTACTCAAATTAATTTCCTTGAAGATGAAAATAGTAAAAATGTTATGCAAAGACTATATAGTTCCAACCGCTTGATTACTTTACAAGAGGAAAAAAATACAAAACTCTTTCGACCCAGTTTTGCGTTAGAAAGGTCCTTTTACAATATAATAAAAGCACTATAGTTAGAAGTTCTAGCATCAAACGCCCGACTATTAAAGACCAACAAACTTAGTTAAACTTAGTTTAGTTCGACCAGGGATGTAATACCGCCACATCTATTTCTAACTACATCACCTAGTTCTTGCGTGTCGGTGGAAGGGTATGGTTGCTGGCTTACAAATTCATACATGAGGCGATCTTAGTCCTCAGGAGTAGTAACGCATCTGAGATCGAGTTCAGATAGAACCCCTGTTCTTTTTGAAGTTGCTTATAGACGTCCATGGGCCGCAACACCTACTTACCGTCAGGTACACTGCATTCTCGTTTGCTCCTTCAAATGAAAATCCCCTTCTGATTAAAAAAACCTTAATAAAAAAGAACTATAAATTTTGACTTACACTCTTGAAATGTTTTTCAAGATTCGTCAAACATACCTATTAAAAATTACTAAACAATTTTGTCATGATTCTTGGAGCCAATTTCTATATGCGAATATTAATAAACAATAATAATGTCTTGATTCCATTAATTCCCTTTGCATCTTATGCGCTTAAGAGAAAATTTATTCCATATATTTCTCTCGCGGTATACTTTTGGCGCAAACTTACCCCAAATCTGATTGGAATAGTCGGCTTCCTAACTAAGTTTCTTGTTCCTGTCCGAGAAGCTCAATTTAATAATCCACCATGAAATTTCCAGAATCGAGTCACGATCGCGAAGTTAGCCGAAGGAATCAATCGGCGCAAATAAAACGAGGGTCATGATTACGGTCCCTTGAGATGTTAAGCGAAATATTTATTTAGCTTCATTCAACATTTCCATATAAAGGCGACCTGGACTCGTTTGACGCGAATTTATTTTTATGAAAAGCAGCGGAAAGATATGAGACAATAATGACCTTTATATCCCAAAAAGCACTGGTTTGGAAAGATACTATATCGTTTCGGTGTCGGGCATAACGTTTCACGATTGAGATCGCAATTAATCTTTAATTAAGTTGAGTTTTCGGATGGACAGACGAATAAATTATATTTAACGTTCCCATAACAATTTAATCTGTTTATGCAAAATCCGCAGTGTCACCGTAAATTATCTGTAATCTAAATTTGAATACGCGCTACCGAAATTACAGCGAGGAATGGGTTTTGTGTTCAAATTCAATTAATCAAAGTTCAGGCACATCATCAATCTGGCCGGTAGTTGCTCCAATATCCATAACTCGATCAGACTCACTGCCTTTTGTAATGACAATTCCGATTTCAATTGCTCTAAGTACATCAGATCACAATGACACATTCAATTGAAAGGTAAAAATCTTTTTGGGTCGGGGTACTTATAAAATACTAAGAAAATGGCTTTATCGAATACAGGAATATTTGCATGTGCCCTACGTTCTGTCTACTTGATTATGGATGCTACTCATTTCTTTAAAACTTGAATTAATCGTTTCGTTAGCATATTATAGCAAGCTCTATTAATTTTACGAAAAAATATTAGTTTCTTCACTCAACATTGATTACAGATAACTTAACACCTGGCTTAATAATGGTATAGCTTACACAGCTATATCGAATACAATATCTACGAGTATTAATGACGTCCAATTATATTATCTGTCTGAAAGCAAGTTAAAGCATGTTGTCGGCCTTGTGGATTGGCATTTTGTGAGAGCAAATTCTTTATGTTTATGGACTTTTACTCTTAAACAGATTTAAAGGTATCTTACGTAGATATTACATTTAAGCAAAGGATTAGTCAGTTTTCCACTCAGTTGTGGTAAATTCATAAATGTGTTGAGTAATATAAATATTCTCTTTATAAAAAAATGTAACTATTTCTAAAAAAACAGTTACTAATCAAAGTTGTTTTAAGTCAGTATTTTAAATTAAACATTTAAATGAAATAAATGAAAGAGCCTGATGTTCAAGAAACTATAATGAAGAATTGAAGAGATACAGTTGGAGAAGTTATGTTTTAGATCAAAACCAATACTTGTAAATAATTAAAGTAGAATAAAGCAGTTCAAATGTTGTTGTTAAATATTCTGAACTTCACAGACCTCAAGGGTCTCAAAATTGTGACAATAAATAAACAAAAAATAAATATGAGAGTGAAAATTAAATTTACAGTAACATCAAAGATATTGTCTTTGTTCTTTTATCTTTTTGAATCCACGTCAAAGTCATACAAACGCGTCTAAAACGTGATAAAGCATTTCACGTAAAAATGAATCAAAGTGCTATCAAAATACATTGAAAGCGTCGGAAAGAGTCCATTTTACATGTATGATGAATGTATAGCCTTTATCGGTAAGTGGGACAGCCGCAAGCGTTGAGGCATTGTCACGTGAGTAATAGGCACAATTTTGCATCTTGTGCAGACGTTGGTAGGGAACAGTTCTTTTAACATCTCAGTGTATGGCTCGTCTGCATGGCCGTCTTATATCTGTAGAGTAAAATAGAGCACAGTACACAGTATGTAATATTCATGCTAATGACATACAATAGTACATAACTGATACGAAAATATCAATAAACACTATTTATAGATCTGATTCCTGATATCGCAACAAACAAAATTTTAATAAATTTCACCAATTTGATAGTGACAATAAATTTTGACAATACAGAGTGCATGCATAAATTAAAACGACGGTCCGGATTTTGCATATTATAAAAATCCATGTAAATAACGTGTAATTAGATATTTACTAATGATGATATTGTACATAAATTAAAAACTATTACCACACACCACAATTGATTAATTATTTATATTCGGAATGCGATTGACATCTTCGATTTCTGTCGGAGTAAACCGTAAGACGATAATCAAAAACACTAAGCAATTTTTGTTTAGCACGCTGTAATCTTTTGATCGGGCATATTATCGACTACTTTTGGGCTCACATGCTTTACGATATGTTCATGAACGTTAGTAAAATGCACGTCTTGTATTCAATCAATAAGAACCCATAATAGAATCACTTCAGGCTCATGTTAAATAACGTTTGTGCTTCTTATATTGTACGTCCAGGAATGTAGACGTAAGATCCCCCTTTTTCAACTTACTCCTAATTCTACTGTGCTCTATCTAATTCAACTTCAATGAGGTCGAGCAGATACAATACTTTTCGAAGAAAGACCACGCAAGTGGCAAACTACTTTAATTCGATGTAAATGGATACAACGAAATATTGATTGCCGCCATTGAGAAGGTCAACATCAATCATATCAGCCAGCATCAGTAAAGATTCCTGACTTATCCTTCGTAAAATGTTGGATATCCAATTTAGGCTTTGATATTGTATTTAACTATTCGAGTAATTAGGCGTTTACTATTTGCTTATATATTCAGTACTAAAATCTTTTGACGGAATCCCAAACAATTTGTTGGCCCAGGGGAATAAGATATTAGTGCATTATAGTTGCCACAGCGTTCAGTTTTAATCGAGAATATTCCATCTCATTATTTTAAATATAAAAAAATGCAACTGCACCAGCGTTTCTTTCAAATATTATCAAAATAAATCTAAATCAACTAATTGGCTTGGCGATAATACATACTTATACAATATCTTCAGACACCGATATTACTGATTATACTAATATACAATCTATTCCACTGGTACATATATAAATGTAGTTAATACTTACATTGTTTCTCGAAAAAACTCCAGACACTTCGATCCATAAAAAGCACTTAATATCAAAAGCTTCAGCACAGTTTCTTAGTATAAGAAACTTCAAGATAAGAGGCTTGCATGAAGTATAAATATATATCACAACATTGCACATATCAAGTTCTATATAGACGGAACATACGTATTATATATTGGATATTGAAGGAATAAAATAACATAGCATTGGAAAGGGATAGCTATACACATAAATAATGTAAGACATTGAGCCAACAAGTCGTCGCGTTGGCTGTAAAAATTACATCATGCAATGATTAGTATTATCATGCTATGTATAATACACATTTTGGGTGTTTTCCATCCGTCTGAATCACAAGTTGATTGATGCATTACATCAAGTATACAGGCATTCGTTGTTCACGTACCCTGTACCAAGTGGCCACCTGGAGTCGATGACACCATCGGAACCGAAAACAATATACATACATAATATATTAGTTATCAAATCAAAAATAAATATATAAAACACTGTTACAGCAAATATCAATTATACATTTAATGGTACATAAAATATATTCCAGAAGCTGGATAGAACATCAGATAAGCACTTATATTATTTGATATGAAAGCCACAGTAAATAAACGCAATTTGTTAATATACTAATACATGGTAATATACTTTACACTAGTTTATTATTCATAGAAAGAGACAAAACATACTATAATTATAATGATGGAAATAAATCCTGGTTGTTGCATACAGAATAAATCATCTATTTATCAGATAAGGAAAAAATAATAATAAACATTAATTTTTTTTCGGTTTGAGGCTCCGTCCGTTTAATATAGATTGTTATTTCGTTAAATGATCCTATGCTTTGCTGAAGGCACGAAGACATAACTCATCCAGAATTGACCCCAGAGTGCATCATGGATTCCGAACGGGGGTATGCAATTTAAAACGAATGCAGGCTTTATTAATTTTCCGCTATTACGTTCTAACAATCATGCTTCTGCCGGCATTGTGCCTGCGGCTTCAGAAATATCGATAGATTTTTTGCTTTATCAAGCTGATTTTATCGACGCATTCTTTAAAGATCAACGATTACATAGATATACAGTTCACTAATTGTAAGATTTAAAGTCTTGATAAATATTGCGTTGACTCCTTAAGATAAGCGTCTCAAAATATTGTTTAAATATCCTTCGGTATTATAATCGATATTATCTGGCTATTCATGTTGAGATAGCGTACATGATATTGAAAATTATATATCGTTGACGCAATTTAAAAATAATATTGTTTTTCGATTCTCCAATGTATGCTCTTTAATGTCCACTCTCTCACCTGTTTCAATTTGGAATCATGAATACAATTTTAGATATTGTTATAATGCTATGTTTAAAAATGTTGTATGTGTTAAGTGGAGAGTACTGATGGATTATATAGCAGTGTAGTGCATCATCCGATGTCAGTGTAGTGGATTTTTAGTTACATTGGCAACATGAGTAGTCCTACGACGATTTTAATCAATGAAAGTAGACTAATTGACAGTGGCCAATGCTTCAGAAAGGTGTCCTAAGCTTTTGTCAAGTATATCGCGCTGTATCGCTCTCATCGCAAGCTAGCGTGCACTGTCAGTATGTTAATAGGCGTTCGATTGAGTATCGTTCGATACGTCGAGCGTGACCAGGGTCTGTGCGTTTAAGAAATTACTTCCACGTAACGGTATGTGGAACTGGTTTGTATTGTCGAGTGTGTCGGAACGCCAGCGGACGATTTTTCCGAGATCTAGCAAGATACGCTCGCAAATAATAGCTTCGGACTTACGTAAGACTGACTGGTTTGTGGGAGTTCTACAGGGTTCATGTTTAGGCCCTAGTTATTATGTTCGTATTCGCGTTCGCGTATTTTGATTTTATAGCAGTATAATGTTTATATTAAAAGTTTCTCAAATAATAGCCTTGAACTTACGCAAAATTAGATAGTTTATTGGAGTTTTACAAGTTTTAGGTTCGGGACTTGTTAATTATGTTCGCATCATCATAATTTTATATCTTTTAAGATTTTTTTCTTGGAACAGACCAATTGGTAAAATATGATTCATAAATAAACTTGTTTTTATGCTGTTATTCGTCGCACGGCACTACAAAGCAGTACTTTATGGGTAAATACGAAATAACTTCAAATCGAGCCTTTAAAGGAATATTGAATCGCAAACTAGAAATAGATTAGTGGATAAAAAGCTTACTTTACAAACAGAGCGCGTCTCAATACACGTTTGTCGATGTAAAGAGGCAGATCTTATTCATACAGAGCTCCCTATTGGCATAACACATGATTGCTGGTAGTATATTTGCAAGGCAAAAATCATAATATGCATGAGCATTGCAAAATAGACATATTTATCGCTGTGGACCGGATAGGTGATGTTTTAATGTAGCGTTTATTACGATTTACGACTGTCGTCGGACTTGTCTCGCCCACTGCAGCGCGTGGGTACACCACTACCGCGAAAGTATGGGGTTATTGTGCGGACAAGTATCGGCGGTGTAAGGACGTATTGTGTTCTTGTTACTTCGTTTTCGAATTAAACTGTACCCTTAAGCTTTAGATAAGTCACAGCGCGTTTTACTTACTACGTATATAATAAAGTACTTTTCTTCTTTTTTTATTAATCTCACTCGTGCTCTAGCCTGCTAAGCAAACCGTTCGATTCCAGCCAAACATATAAATAATAAATTTAGGTTTTACTTCTGTTTTAAGAGTTGGTGTATTTTTCTGTTTGTGTCCTTTGCACCCTCATTATTATTACAAACTTATTATGAGGATATCAGTGTAGAAAGCTTTTACTGTTCATATTTACATATCTTCATACTTCATTTCCTGTAAATTATTCCAATTAATACAACATAATTATGGATATTCAGAGCGTGTGAACGAGATCTCAAGATCTCAATATGGATTAGCATAATAGAAATAGTTGAAGTAAACTGGAAAATCAAATCAATATTACGAGCTAATACGAGCCAGTCGGGATTTCCCGTTTAGCACCCGCTCATTAGATCATCCATTCATTTGACAGCACATGTCCAGACATGAGAATGTATAATGGTATAAATATATAATTTATGTCCGATGGCGTAAACGTACAATTTATGTTTTTTGCTACGGACGGACGGATGTTGCGTTTTCAATATCTATACATCTAGAATGATTGACGTACTCCTATTTTGTAATAACGCCTAATTACTTCCTATTCTCATATATTTTACGAAATAATAATTTAATTATCTTTAGGCGCAATTGGTACAATTCTCAGTTCGCATTATTTAAG
The DNA here is from genome assembly GCA_002930495.1 of Cecropterus lyciades. NCBI lineage: Eukaryota > Metazoa > Arthropoda > Insecta > Lepidoptera > Hesperiidae > Cecropterus > Cecropterus lyciades. The sequence continues at coordinate 152,503 of MOOZ01002457.1, forward strand.
TGTCAGAATTTTCTCGTCTTCTATGATTTGAAAGCAGATCTGATTATGGATTTTATAGCTGCTATATAATAATGCTATATTATTAATTCTGGAGTCAATTTTTAATTCAGACATGAGTCGCAATGATTACATGATATTTTCAGATATGATATATAAAGATACACTAGTATCAATATCAACATTCAATTCTATTTACTCAGTAGTCTATACTGTTGCTTCTCATAAATAACCTGTAATCGGGAAGTGGTCTGAGCTGACAGTTATAGATCCTCAGACACTTCAGGCGACCCTCTCATCCCATTCACGTTAAATATTGACGATACTATGCAATGAATTATTCTGTTGCATTCATTGATTAAGGAACTTATGGTACTGCCTTGGGAGCAAAGCATGGGGAAGTTAGAAGCCGCTGTATGTTATAGTTACACCTAAGGCATCGGCAATTAACACATCAACGCACAGTTAAGGGTGTCAGAGATATGCAAGGTAGTTAAGTTGTGAATGTGTCAAATCCACATAATTGCTTGATTTTCTGTCAACCAATCTATGGTGAGCTATGTTTCACATATGGAGGGTTGCTAGCCAAGGATCGAAGATACGGAGGCATTCTGTATGACCAGACCGACAGAGCTGTAGCATTTTCTTAGCATATTTTTATAGCTTACTTTAGTTTATCTTTAACTCCCTTACACATCTCTGATGGATAGGCACCCTAGCACTTATAACATGGTTGGGTTTATTTTTGCTAAAACGAATAAGTTTTACTTAGTGTTTTAATAACTTTATGTATACATTTTTTTTAACAAAAAATAGAAACCGACTTATATACCACAGAAATAAAAAAAAATATTTAAATATATGTTGGTATCTTACATACGCAGTACATTGTAAATAGTCCCGAGTCCAACATATTTTGTTATATTACAACGACGAATTTATGTATGTACTGTGTGTGTCAGAAACCAACATATATTTAAAATATTTTTTTGATAATTTGTGGTATAGAAGACGATTTCCATTTTTTGTTAATTTTTTTTCACGCTTTTTAGTGATGATACACTTTTATTTGTCTTCATTTTGCATCGTAATTATAAATACCTTAACACGAAAACATAAATTTAAACATAAATACAAACGTAAATTTAACTTCCAGCATAGGTACATGTAAAATTTAGTCCTAAGCTATGACTAACAAAACTTTTATAAATTATACAGAGGTGAATAAAGGTTACGTCTGTATTTATATGAACTGGGTACACCCGCTCACAGGGCACTGCCGCCCCCTGCTCGCTTAGTTTTATGTTTTCTATTATGTTCCAACCTAATCTATCCAATATAAATCACTACAGATCAGTCTTATCCTAAGCCATAAATAAGGCTTGCAGTACTCTGCATCATCTTACTGCATATACGTAAGCACCAATTGGCCAACTTTTATAGTCTAGGTTCGGAGTACCCCTGCATCATCAGCGTTGAAGAGTTGAAGGTCCAATTACACGTTTCATGTCTCTGTTTAGCAAGCTCATTATATATCCGTAAGTACCAAATGGCCAACATTTATGGTTTAGACTGCTAGTCTATACCCCTTGTATAGTATACCCCTGTATCAACAGGATTGAGGAGTTGAAGGCCAAGTTTTTCATCGTAGTCTCTGCTTAACTTCTTTGGTTTTGGCTAGCAGTACCCTTATATTATCAGGATCGAAGAGTAGAAGGTCACATTTTTCCTTATATCATTTGATCTTAGATACCTAATGTCATTACAAGTTTCATGAGAATCGGATCGGTAGAAGCTGAGTTATTCGTCTATTTGTCGTGCACACACTAAAATTAATTAATCGTAACAATGATTGAAAGTTGAAATGAAAGTGGTTTAAAATTACAGCGGACGTAACTAGCAAATAATAAAACCATATAGTACCTACTAATATTCCTCAAATTTATCCGATTGTTTTTCTATGAGTATCAGATGATAAACGGTCGCCGTCGCCCATAACTCCCAACAGAGGTTTTTTTTTTTATAGTATGGAATTAGCAAACGAGCATGCAACCCAGCTGATGGTAAGTGGCAATTGCCGCCTATAGACATCTGTAATCAATACTAGGTAAGATCAAGGTCTCACCTAAGGTTTCAGATCAGAACACAACAGCGCATAACACTGCTGTTATTAGGCAGAAAAAGGTGTGGCGGTGGTGCTTCCGGAGTCGAAACAGAAAGAGTTCTACTTAAAGTCAGTAATAGATGCGTTTCTATTCCTGAGGACTAAAATGGTCGTCACATCTTAATCACTTAATAAGTAAGCATCCACCTTTCGATTAAACGCGTGAAATGCTCCACGTTAGTTACAGGTGTGACATTGCTACTTCCTCTAGACAAACTAGTTCTACCACCTTTAAAAAATGTTATTAAAAGACTATCGAATTGCTATCAAACATTTGTTATTGCTATAAAACATTTTACAACTCTTAGGAATGTTTTACGTAACGATAAAGCACTATCTTGAATATAAATGACGAATACGGTCATAAATTTTCCACATGGTTGATATCGATATAGCGCTTTTAATTTTTAAACAGATATTGATGACAGCTACTGCCATTTATAACTTAGTATGTAAAAACTAGTAACAATCATTAATCGTATGTTCCTACGCGGTGTAAAAGTTCTTTTCCGCATTTTTTTATATAAGTTTGGCGTAAATGAGCTTGCAGTCCATCTAATGGTATGTGTCTCTGCTGTTCATGGACACCTCTAACCAACCTCATATACAAGTGGCGATCTACTCGACGTCAAACACAAATGCGTTGCTACTTCTGAGGATTGACGTGGTCCCTTTATGTATGTATAAGGGAGTCGACAATCACGCCTTCCATCGATATGGAAGATCTCGATAGGAATAGGTGTGGTGTTGGTCTTAGTAGTCTTTCAACTGATAAATTTTAATAAAACGAATAACTAATGAAACAGATTTGGGTTTGCGTTTACAGTTAAGTTGCATCTCTTTTTGGAAACACGTTGCTTCTGAAGGATTTCTTTAGTCAGTGGGACACTGTCTCGAAATAGATATGTAGCATAGAATTAAACCCGGAACTCTACAAAACATGACTCGTATGAAAACGCAACGCCGCGCTAGTCGGAAATAATTATTTATTTATTTAAATTTCTGCAAATATAGGCATTGACTTGCTCTGATTATAAAAATAAAAAAAACAGGTAACTAACGCAATCAAAGGCTACACATTTCTACCAGACTACCTACTCTATTCATTCTAAACAAGATTTAGAAGGCTACATTTGACCTACTACGTCTAGACGGAACAACCTACATGTTGCCCTATTTGTTAATTCTATTATAGATTATTGCTATTTTACCGCTTACGTAAATAAGGAACTTGTGCTGTCAATTAGTTTCACAAAAATCCAACATGTTATGTTACATGTTTATAGTATAGAAGTAGCATTGAACTTGTGGTCCTTCTTGATGGTAAGTGGCAACTATCGTCCAGGAAAATATGGTTTAAGATTCTTTGTATCTCAAAAAAGATTACAAATCGCTTACTGAGAAATGAAATTTACCATTAATCTTCATTTTTGTGAGCAATTAGAGTAAGTAGGCGCAAAATACTGCAAAAATTAGCCGGATCAGAACCAATAAGCAGAAAGGTGCCCAGTGTAACCGTATACTATTTAATTAATCATTGATCAGTGATTAAATTTAACTTTCGAGATTATTGTCGACTAGAGAAATCATGTTACATTTTTATTTGTCTAACTTAAAAGAGACGGTAAATGTAATAAATATGTCAATTTGATATATTTGATCGTCTGAAGTTGAAAATTATCGTCTGTTCTAACAGAACACAGCAGCGCTTACTCCGGATTACATTCCGATTTTCGTCCAGATCTAGATATACGAGTATACCATCCTTCATGTATATGCATACATATTCAAGCATGTATGTATTAGCTATGTATTCTCGCGTCACGTTTACCATGGTAACGAGTATCCTATGTGGTAATCCAGGTCATACACTATCCTATAGAAAGAGTAATCATACATACATGCTCACAAATTTTCGCTTTTATAATATTATATAACATTAGTAAGAAGAGAGATATTAAGATCGATGAAGTAAGATCGTAGGTTCATTAAGACAACCAACAAGCAAGAATGTCTTTAGAGAAACTTATTTATTTTTATATTATTTTAATGTATCTAGTTATAATGGTTTTATACACAATCCGAATATAACGAATCAAATTGTACCGTCGTGACGTCCATCTTATTCAATGTGAACCCCTACCACCTCGCCAATATATCGTATAACTTTGTCGCCCCTACCTCCATTTTACTGATATTTTATGGACCACCTCTCGTAGGTATATGACGATAAAAGTAGAAATAATAATGGAGTTATTCATGAATTCTATTTTAGATTATCGACTACGTTCGTCTCTACGTCTAAAAAGTATATGAACGTTGAAGACTTATATTTTGTAGTCGGTCCCAAGCCTTTCATAAAGAAATCATGTATTCTCGTGATTATACAGGGCGTAAGGTAAATTTAGGGACATATTTTAGGAGATTGTGTTCGATATTCGATTTTCATCCTAAATATGTACATAATTTAATTTCTGATAGGTACATTAGAATACGTTGTTTATAAACAATAAACTCAACCAATGCCTAATCATATGGAAAAATAAGTCTTGCTATAGTACAAAGAACGTTCCTGATAATGTCATTGGCTAGCGCACATATTGAGCATCCTCCACGTACTTACGGTATTTTCATAGAGTATTTTTCTATTATTCATTTTTTTACATATTTTTGTTTAATTACTGTGAACATGGGTGACAGTATTATTTGCAAAGCAGTCATTCAATCATATGCCCTCTTGATTTTAGATAACGGTTAGTGGAAGTTATAACTTTCCGTCAGACTGCACGATTGTTTGCTACTTCAATTTTATAAAAAATCCGGCCAAGTGTGACTTGGATTCGCGCACGAAAGGTTCCGTACCATTATCTATAAAAATGCCAAAAAAACACGTTTGATGTATGAGAGCCCCCCGTAAATATGTGTTTTATTCTGTTCTTCATACCTATTTGTTGTTATAGTGGCAACAGAAATACTTCGCCTGTATTTCAACAGTCTAGCTATAAGATACAGCCTGGTGACAGATAGACGGACAGACAGAAAGCGGAATCTTAGTAATACGGTCCCGTTTTTACCCTTTGGGTACGGATCCCAAAGAAAAAAACAAAGCATATATGTATATATAGTATAGACGGGTGTCCGGACGAATTTCGTTCCTGATATTTGAATACGTCATCGGTTCGAATATAAATTTGATTCTCTCCCAAATTCGGGAGGCAAAATGTTATTTGAAATGATATCTATTTTATGATAAAATATAACATGATACGCGATATTAAATCATACTCGTATTTTATTTCGAGCCTATGCTAAGCGAAAAATTTATTGTATTTCATTTCAACCCCCCACACGAAAAAGGTAATTAAATCAGTACGAAGTACTTGTCTGTTTTCAAAACGAGTGGATCGGCTTTAATTGTTTTAATTAATATACAAATATCTTTACAACTAGCTGAGCCCGCGGTTTCACCCGCGTTTAAAAGAAATGTAACGTGACATACATTATGCATGCAGCGGAAGCTCTCATTAGAAAAAAAAACGATTTTGAAACATTCTTCATTGCTGCTCCGCTCCTGTTGGTCTTAGCGTGATGATATATAGCCTATAGCCTTCCTCGATAAATGGGCTATCTAAAATCGAAAGAATTTTCAAATCGGACCAGTAGTTCCTGAGATTAGCGCGTTCAAACAAACAAACTCTTCAGCTTTATAATATTAGTATAGATTAAATTAATAATTCAGTTTTACTAAAATATATAGGTACGTATAGATATAGTTCTTCTATATGTATATACTTTTATGTAATGTTTATAATGCTTTTCTCATGGGATTGACAAAACAAACTTTTGAAACAACTACATATGATGTTTTTCAATATGTCGATCAAATTCCAATGTAGGTATATTATTTTATATTTTTATAAAACTGTTTATTTCTACAAATGGTATATAATAATATGTATACATTTACCTGCAAATCGATATGTAGTCTTAGTGTGCTGAAGTCAGGCGTGTTGCTACTGGCCAGTTTGTATGTAAGTAATGATAATACTCATATGAAAATCTTTCTAAAATATATCATAGTACCTTCTGTTTTAAACCTTTACAAGGCACATTGTGAAAGACCGTCTATAAATTAAAATGATATGTGCATACATGAGTGGTCGAACTGGTTCCGAACGTTAAATACTGTAAGTGATTTTATCATGTTATATCTCCTACAATTAGCCTGACTTATGACAAGAACAGTAACTGTAATTTTGTAATATATCTGATCACTAGTTGAGGAATGTATAACGAAAACATTGTCAATATTAAAAACAACAAAGCCGAGTGCCTAAATTGTTTTATTTTTGTTTTTATAATGATATATTAAATTTATACGCTTTTTATGAGTTTTTGTCAAAATAGTAACATAAGAGGAGTATAAAAGATATATTTTAATGGTCTTTTCACCTACTACCTGTCATTTAATACTCATATTGACGTGATGATAAAAAGTCGTCCCTCCCCTTATTGTTTTACTTTTTACAGTCATTAAAAAATACCAAAAAAAAAGAAACTGACTTCAATGTCACCAAAAATCAAAAAAATAATTTATATGTTGGATTCTTACATACACACTAGTACATAGTCCCGAAGTCGGCGCTCAACATATTGTTAGATTACAACGACGAATATATGTCCTACAAGTATATAATTCGAGCGTACATACAAACGCTCGAGAAACTATTGCAGTGGGGTAAGAACAAAATCAACAGCACTATTGAAACAAAATATACAAGTTATTATTTCCAGTTTGGTATGCGATATGTCGTATAGGTCGTATGTAGAGCGTTACAATATAATTGATGGTTAGTTGCAAGGTTAATTGCATAATATTGTTTAATCTGACATCATTATTATAATTACATAATAGGAAAATTCTCAAGCCACGAGGCTGATTATAGCGCTTTACTGTAATCATCAAAGTAGGTATGTGATACATGACAATAGCATCAAAGCCATTTTTATTTAAACGATTATTTTTTTACAAAAAAGAAAAAAACATTTTTTAAATATTTGTATTAATTGATTTTCGTTTTAAACGTTTAATTCAGTGTCAAGTATTTAGTCATTTATAATTAATGGGACATGTTTAATGGTATGTGGCGTGAGTCTTCAAATGAGGTAGACGTGACATGTTTAAACGTATTTGCATATCACCTTGATGTAAGTTCGCCAGTTATTATCATAATCTCGGCTATGCTTCGTTAAACACAGTTGCTCGTTATTAAGAATAAATCGAGGGCCACGAAACATGCGCTTAAAGCGTCAATCGCTCTCCGCTGCAAGCGACTACGTTGAGTGTTATGAGCAAAATGATATGTTTGATTTTATAAGGCCACGAAATTTGAAAGTGGTAGAACTCTTTGTGGTTCGACTCCGGAAGCACCACCGCCACACCTATTTCTGCCTAATAACAGCAGTGTTATGCGCTGTTGTGTTCCGGTCTGAAGGGTGTGGTAAGGGAGACATTCTTTTCCGAGGCATTCCATCTTAGTCCTCAGGGGTAGCAACGCATCTGTAGCTAACCTTAGGTGAGACTTTGGTCTTATCTAGGGTTGATTACGGGTGTCCATGGGCGGCAGTGGCCACTTACCATCAGGTGGGCTGCATGCTCGTTTGCTATTTCCGTACTATAAAAGAAAAAGATTTGCTGCAAATTTATACGGCTACGAAATTGTGATGAGAATGAAAGAAATGTTTCAAATATCACGAAACGTTGACGCTAGTCGCGTCAAGTGATGTTTCGGTCAAGAGGTAATAATAAATAATAATAATAAAATATGAAACGACACGTAGGCTATCCAGTTTGCATAATTACCAGTAACCTCAAACAATTAAAAATATAATCTAAAATTACGGTATGTGCCTACCTTCAATTATTAACAGCTTTCAATTTGTACAATTGATGTTTTCCCTGCAGACTGTAGTACATGTAAAGTGAGCAAATCTATAACTGTGCAATATGAATAATGTAATTCGCATAAATGCTGAGTGCTTATATAGGGTCATTGTTCAAAGAACATTTTCGTCACACTATACACAACAAAACAAAGATGCGAATATAGATCATAGTACTCGCATAGTATTCGCAATCTACGATTCTAATCTGTAATTATTTGAATAAATTATACGTTAAGCATTGATTCTCAAGGTAGTCCTGCAACCGTAGGTGGTTCTAGATCGTTGGTTCCCAAAGTGGTCCAGGTGAACCCCTCGGGGTCCTGACGGTGGTCATCGTTGACGAAACATAAAAATAGGACTGCACGTGGGTCCATGAAAATACATCTGCTTTCGATAATGAAGAACAAAAATGTTGGCTTCACTTATTGATAAGTGAAGCCAACATTTTTGTTATGCAGATTAACCGCTAATCTTTTTTTGGTCGTTATTTCGTAAAGACATCGATGTCAAAACTATTTACTATTTAGATTTGGCGACCTTTTTTGCAGCTGCACGGCCTCCTCAGTAAACAATTTAAAAATTTAAGTCAAAAGAGATTAAGTATCACTGTCTAAATAGAAACGAAAGGTATACGAATAACAATGTATTCAATAAAGTTTTATAAAAAACCT
>MOOZ01002457.1:169996-190012 GCA_002930495.1 Cecropterus lyciades
GAACGACAGGTGGATTAAGTTTCATAAATGAAGTCACGAAGTCACGCTACATGACCTTTGAATCTGTGACTCAAGGAACAGAATTGATTGCATTCGGTGTCTTAGTAAAAAGTTAGCTCTCTGTTGGATGGAAAGACAAACTTAATATCGAGTTATTGGATACTTTATTGTTTCAGTTTCTAATGGAAGTTTATAGAAAGTCGAATATAATTAAATGATAGCAAACAATAAGATTTTATGTGCAGTTATTGTTCGTGGTAGATTGGGAGACATGGATAAACTCGTGTCGAATATTTGCCCATAAGGCCAGAATGTTATTCACATATATGTCACTATTTGTCGTCAGCTAGTTTCAACAATATTAACAAAACAATATTTTATCAAAAACTATTAGCATCTGATATTTCTACGTGGTCATGGGTAGGCATAAATTGACTTGTCACGCAAGTCACCCTATTTTTTTAACTGAACTACCTAAGCTTAGTCAAGTCAAGTCTTTATACAATAATAGCTAGTAAAAACCAGTCAGAGATTAGCCGGAACAGACACAATATACACACACATAAACAGACACAATATTTTAATAAATGCCAGGAATTTATTAAATTCACTAACATAATGTATGCATAAGAACTTACACGAACTTGTATGAACTTATATGTACTTTGTCTGAAGTAAATATATTAGTGACGATGAATTGTATAGAATAAAAAGAAATTGTTATGATAACAAAAAAAAAAAAACTGAAAATTTGCAGTCGCGTATTTTGATTTTAAAATATTTTAGTGTTAAAATATGTATTTATAAAATATATATTTTTGTAATGATCTATTTTTCTTTTGATACCCCTATTGTTATGATATTAAAAAAACATCCCTTCCTATTCTTTTTTTCTGTTCACAGACATTCTTCCTTCGTGCCGTTTGGGTTGTAGAGCGTGGCAAAGTAATGGACATACATACATACATACAAGCATACATATATACGCACAAAATTGTTACCCTGACGCAGTCGGGTAGAAATAAATAAGTGACAATTAATTATAATGTTTTCCTTCTTTTCAGAATGGCTAATGAGGTTCCAAGTAGTTTAGTAGTTCCAAGTAGTTTCCTACTGTATGACGTAAGTATCATAAAAATATCATTACCGAATCCAAGATAAACATTTAGGTTATTTCTTCGATAAAGAAAAGTGTTTACTACTGAATAATTGACAAACTAATAAGTATATCATAAAGTAATTAGGGTCACGATATCGCTTATTGTTTAGAGAATTGTTACAGATATATATCAATACGAATGTTATCTAGTTATAACTGTTTTGTTAGTATCTAAATTAGAATTTGATGACATGAAATTAAAAACTTGACGAATAGATAGATTAACTGACAATAACATGTTTTGTTATTACGAAATAAGAATGAAGAAGAAAAAACAGTAACTGTTTGTGTTTTTTTTTTTTATGAGAGCAAAGACAGAATTGCATGATAAAAATAAATTAGTTAAGCCAGCTTGGCAGAAAAAATATTATAATTTGTAATTTATTAACATTAAAGGAGCAGTTAATCATGTTTACCTTCCGATGGTAGGTATTTACTGCCACGCATCAACTCTACAGAACTGCAGACCCATCAAAAATGGAAACTCCCAAGTTTAAAGTTTGTGTTCATTTGGGGGGTTTTAATGCGGTAAAAATCTCACATATCATGACGACGGGAACCTTTTACCTCCTCGAGAACAAAAAAATATGTGGCAGTGTCGCTGTAGATAAACATCAAAGAGTTCAACTTATTTTACCTTGGAGTTAAGTCAGACATTAATTATAAATCGTCTAAACTCAAGTAAATTCTCGAATGCTTAATGTCCTAAATGAGCGATCATATTGATTAATTCCGATGGATTTATGCGAAGTCGCTATAAGCATAGCATACTAAAGTTACACGACTAGCTACTTTCAAGTTTATATCGGTTTTAATGCGCTAATCTTTAGTCTTGGAAAGTGATGTCAAGGTTAAAAAGATAAATCGATTTTCACTTATGTAGCTAACTATACGTTACGTAGTAGTATGTAGTAACTATATCGCACACCTAGGGATATATTAACATGTCTTACTAACATTATAAAGGCGTAAGTTTTTGAGGTTGTATGTGTGTTTGTTACTCTTTCGCTACTACGCAAAAACTACTGGTCGAATTTCATATTAGATAGTTCCATAATTTATGACCTGAATTAACACATGGGATACTCATTACTGTAGTGAATGTGACCGAGGCGGAAGGAGACGTTATATATATTAAAATCGACAGCAAAAGGTAAAATTACCACAATATCGTATTGAATATTGATAAAATCTTAAACCATTGTTCCTGCAAGGCATGAATAACTACATTACATACGACAATATATTACTAGATTAGCAATATATAGCATGTAGGTTTTTAATAGCATATTCATTATTATATGTATCAGAATAACCAGTAGGTCCACCTAATACTGGTAAAAACATGAACATTCGGAATGTTTATGTTACACACATCACTTAAATCCTATTTGGATAGGATTAAAGTGCTATGTGAGATAGCCCGTCACAGGTACACAGGGCAAGATGAGGACTAAGTTGGAACTTATCTATTACTCTCTATTACAAACCCCTTAAAAAACACATAGCTGCACATGTTTATACAAGCCAAGCAAAGTATACCACCTACAGACATCACGGAACAAATCATGTCAGAGGCATTGCCACGCCGATTGCGTTTTGACTCTACCTGCATTTGTCTACGCCTACAGTGTCACGAAAACACTGTTTCAGGCAGCTGTCTTGGAACAAATCTGGTACATCTAATATCTACATGCAAATGAATTGATTGTTTGTGTTTTCAAAACAATTGCAAGGTACAACATGGTTCGACCGAGGTCTCATCGCCACTCCTATAAGCGAGTAGCAGTTCTTGCGTTTCGGTGGAAAGGTTTTGTTACCGGCTCATTTTCATATGGACCTTTTTTTGTTCTCGAGGGGGAAACCTTCAAAAGGTACCCGACGCCGTGGAAGCAACGCCGGGTTATGTGGGATTTTTACCGCACTAAAACCCCCCCGGTGGCCGTCCTTAGCACTTTGTGAAGGACTCCGGGATCTCCAACGGAACTCCTCGAAGAGTCCTCGAAAAAAGCAACGCACCTGTGATTAACCTCAGATGGAACTTTAGTTATTCAGGTTTAGCATTGCCACCTTTTATTCAGCAATTAAATTGGTTATAAAAGGTAGAAAAAGTATGTAGTTTCAAAATAAAGTATAAATTATTTTAAAAATGATTTAAAAAGGATTTTTTCTATAACCTTTGACAGGTGTATCTATGCAATTTGACGAGCAAAAACAAAATAAAATGTCATCAACAACTCGCTAAATAAATTGTAGAAACCTTGTAATAATAGAATGTTTTTTAAATCGATGAAATCGAGCAAAATAAAAGATTTTCGATTAATTCTCATGAAGTACAATTACCCAAAAAAAGTACAATACTGTATTATAAAGTATGGGTTGCAACCCTATTCAGGTTATAAGTCATACTGTATTAACAGATCAACTTATAAACCATTTAAAAATAACCGGAACAGTAATAAAGATCGTTTGAACAATTACCTAATTGGACTATTTTTATCAGCGCGCGTGTAGTCACCTCGTTCCAAATGAGGTTTAAACTTATTTGCTCATTATCTTGACGAGTTTCATAACTCCACGTTGCTGAAGTGCATTTACTCAAAACGTTAGGTACGACCACGACATTGACACCGGTTATCGTTTCGTACGTCGTTGGTAGTGTAGGCACGTATGGGATAAGCACGTAATATATTTTGTTAAGGAAGTATCAAACGACACTGATATTAAATAACACAAAACAAGTAAACAGTCTGGTAAAGAAATGCAATAGCTATTTTTTTTCTGGAGATAATTAAAGTATGCACGTACGTGGGTCATATGTGTATACTGTTTTGAAATATTTTTAGTCTTATTTTGTTTAGAATTGCATATATGTAGTTGCTGTTGGTCCTGTTGGCCTTTAAGGCTGTACTTATACCTTACCGACGTCTGATGGCAAGCGTTAGGCTTGCCATCAGACGCCGGTACAAGAAGACTGTAAAATGGACGGCCTCGTCACCAGTTTAAGGCAGGAGTTTCAAACACTTTCTTATTGATGCGTGACGCATCAGACTCACCATCATGTGAAACTGTGGTCAAACGTAAGTATATGTGTATTTTAATAATAAAGAAATGTTTTATTTATTACCTTTCAAACTTTCTCTCTGACAATTAAACTTTCGTGAGGGCGAGGAATAACTATACTTACAATAGAATAAAACGACATTTTGAAAAACATAATAAAATAATAGAAATGTATTCACGTTTACAATAAAAATGCATTAGTCGTAAAGCCGTCGTCATCGTGAGGACTAAAGGTTCACGCAATTAACCTGTTTCCAGTCATCTGGGCTCGTCCTTGTGAACGAAAAAGTAACTGCAAGCCTCCTACTGCCGCATGTTTCAATATTAATCATCATAGCCACAATCGTATACCGGATGCAATGATTAAATCGTATACAAAAAATAATTATAAATTCATTACAATATAAATAAAATAATGCAGCAATGTTGTTGAACAACGTCCTCGATGTTAATATAATGGTTTAATTTGTACGTACATTTTTTTACTTACGAGGTAAAACAATTAAAGTTCAAGATTGTTTTATGAAGTGAATTCACAACTATTTATTATTATGTCTTGTCGTACAATAAGAACAACTTAAGACAAAATGGGGATTAGTAAACTTTTTTATTGTAGAATCATCGCACATTTTGCGTACAGAAAGCTAACTTTGAACACATCTTGAAGAGTTTTATTCGTATTTTTCACTGTTAACGTTGAGAGTATCTGATTTAGGAAACACTTCAATAATTGTCTTTGAATCGAACCATCGAGTATTCGTGCAACAACAAAATCAATTTCATCAATTTGCTTACATACATAATCTCTATATAGTTACTACGTGTCTAGAACTCCTCGTGCAGACAATAAACGTGTCTTTATTGTTTACTTTAAACGAAAAGTTCCGAGGTACTCATTCGATCACTTACAAGTTCCAGCATTTTGATTATCGTCTGGCCAACGTTTCTCGTCGCTCGGTAAATATTTGAATCGCTGTTCAAACGCTTTGAGTGCAGCGCTAAGTATAACGTTGCATAGGGTTTTAGGATTATCGATTCCGATAGAAGTATGTTGAGTTTCTTGATTTATATCAGCATAAGGTAAAATGCTTTTAAGTTCTGGGTTGCTCCACGCAGTTGATATTATTTCAGCACTATGCATATTTAATATGCCTTATTCGTTGAAATAGTGCGGCGTTGAAAGATTTGATTGTCATTGATAGAAAATTAGTTCTAACCATCTTTCGTGAGTCTCTCTACAAGTTGGGGGAGGATATGACATTTTTTAAAATTATTTTAACAGATATTTTCAGTCATCAGATAAATATAATTTTCAGCAGATTTTTGAAAATGAAGTGAATAGTTTCCAGATAAAAATGAAATGTCAAATTTAGCGGCGTGTGTTAGGTTTGATACCAACAATATGAGTAGAAGTTAGAATCTATTAAGCGTTTATGTTTTGTGTTTAATTCATCCTGTCTATGCAGTTACTGAACCCACGATTACAATGCGGCTTCTTTCGCTAAGTACCCATAATATGTTATGTAATGTTGGCTCCGTTGCCAATAAACCCGACATCCGGATGAATGCATTCGAGCAATGGTGTTGAATTATTGATTAAGTAAGTTTCTGTAACAAAAACAAACGAATAATTGTATTGTTCGTATTTCTCATGCACAACGTCACTGGTCTTAGTGTCTTCTTTAGCCTTAATTAACATTTAAGATTTACGCTTTTTTAGCTATTTTTAACAAAGTTAGTACTGAATGATATAATATCATTTCATAGGAGTAGTTTTGACTTTTACGTTAAGTTATGCTTACGTATATAAAAATGTATCAGAATATACTTTTGTGAAATGTCTTCAACTTCAAGTAGAACAGGATTGATACCTTAAGTCCAATAGGAAGCTATTTTTACACTTAGTAAATTAAAACTGAGTGCAAACACGTTCTAACAGGATAGGTTCCAACACGTTCTAACAGAAATGAAAAGAACTCTACACCATATACGATTAATATAAAAATGATAGCAGCATGATTTAAATATTAATATAATTATAATAATATTATATTTGAAAGTAGTAAAAACACATATGGGAACATAAAACTTGACCGTGAACAAGTGACCTCTAGATTCGCATCGAGACTTGAATATTCACAAAATTGAAATGACAAATGTGCATAATATAACACTTTGCGTGATTCACATGAGCTTGATATTGCTAACGATCACAAAACCAGCTTTTACTTTTTATGACACAGTGCTAAACATGAACAAATTAAAGAAACCAACCATCTGCATTTCAATGTTTACTTTCAGAAGTCTATTATGGAAATACTTGTCTTATTTAAAATAGAAAGTATTGACGACGAGAATTTTAATTAAATGAATGCTATCAAATTATGATATACGATATTTACCTAATTACCTACTCAGGCAGACATCGATGATGTTTAAAAAAAGCCTTCATTTTATTTATGCCTTTATACTTGGATGTTACTGTAGCTGTTTCATATTTTATGAGAAATTGACCATATACACCGTCAGTTTGTTTATCAGCTGAATATGGGTTCCTTAAACGTGTGCTACATATTAATTACGAGGTTTGCCTCGGCTCCACCCACTTGGGTCATATACCACAGTAAAAACTATCCTATGTGTTAATCCAGGCCATAATCTATCTGTGTGCCAAATTTCATCTAAATCCAATCAGTAGTTTTATCGTGAAAGAGTAACAAACACACATACATCCTCACAAACTTTCGTATTTATAATATTAGTAAGATTCTTCCTATCAACTAGGTCATTTCTGTTACCTTCGTCAATCCCCCGTCATCTACACAAATTAGAAATCACAGCGTCATGCAAATCATTTATGATCTACTTGGTGTATCTTAAACAACGGTTCTCGTTTCTATTTTAAAGATAACGATACAGTTACACGTGTATAATTCCTATACATGTAAGATATATTCGCTAACTGAAAGGGAAGGTTGAGCACGATAGCAAAAACACGTAACTTGATACACGTATAGTATTACCAGCAGCTGCTAGTAGGCAGTTCTAATCGGCCGGAAAGGCAGTCGGCTGCAAGATAATAACGGACTCTGGGATTTTTTTACTTATACTATACCCATTAAAAGTGTATGATTCAATTTAAATTAATTTTTATAAAGTGTTCCATGGGGGTACGATAGAAAATAACTAACTAGTTCTATCATGGATCATTAGATCCATGATCATGATGATTAACATGATCCATTAGGATCTATAATTTCAGGTGCAGTTTGGAAGGACTGCTATGTAACCAATATCAAAGGATTCATCACTTCATAAATAACTTACTTATTTACCTTACCGCTTGGGTCACGGTTACTTGATATTCATTATCCCATATGTAAATCCAGGTCATAAATCTGTGCGCCAATTTCAGCGAAATAATACCAAAAGATTTTGCGTGAACGAGTAATAAATATAAATATATTCTCACAAACTTTCGCATTTACAATATTAATAAAATTTTATTTCTAGTAGAGATTTCGCTACGAAGTATGAAATACCTACTTGTAACACATGACTAATTTATTGATCAGTCTTCTGAATGTTCTTGTTCAGATGTGTTTCGATGCTGAGCGAAGATTTTGTTATTGTAAAGAACTGTGCTAATAAAAACAACATTATTAATAATATCTATGTCAGTAATAATTACGGTTCTATTAATAATTACAATGATATAAATAACTGTCTTTCTTGCGCCATTTCTACTTCACAGCACAATATCTTGTTATTCAAAAGGTCTATAGAAAACAATTTTGAATAAATTGAAATTAAATATAAATTTTTATAAATAGTTTAATTAAGACCGCTAATGAACATTTTAATAGAGCGTGAACCTGTAATTAGATCACTGCAACTAGACTAATTCGATTACTTCCAGAAGAATTGATTTGTGTAACGCATTACATATTAATGTCACAACCTTGTACTACATGTTTGTTACTGCTGGCAACGCTCAGGTAGAGGTTCTCACAATCGGCAGGTGTGAATACCTCACTTTCTACTCCTTCTCATCAACAGTTATCGTCAATAGACAAAAGGTTTAAAAAAAACCTACAAAAGGTATCTACCGTAGGAGCGACGTCTGGTTATATAGGATTTTTACGGCACTAAAACCCCCGTTGGCCGCCCTCGGCACTGCGAAGAGGACTCCGGGATCTCCAAATGAACGCGCCCGGAGCGCGTTGCGCAAACGTGACTGAAGCGGGCGGTGCCGCGGGAATAAGTTAGTATGCTATGTACAAGTTAAGGAGCCATATCAGATTGTGATGTTTAATGCTGAGTTCTGATTAAAAGGATATGTAAACATACTCGTACTAGGCGTTCTGACGCTTCAGGAAGAGCAATACATGACTTACAGTAGCATTAAACGCTTTGAACACTCATAGCCCCACAGTTGGATTTTCTCCTGTGTCGTGGGTGCCATGGACACACAAAGACGAATACACAAACACCCAGATCCAGAACAGAAATCTAAATTCATCATTCAGATGTTTGTCTGGCCGGGGATCGAACCCGGAACCCACTGCGTGTCCGACCGGTGTGGTGACCGCTCCACCACGTGGGTCGTCAAGCATTGTTACTGTTTTTATATTTATAGCGTATCCGAACGGTGGTCATTTAAGACTAGTCTATTTTCACGAAAAATTTTGAAAGGTGAAAAATTTTAGATAACAAAGGAAAATAACAAAACTTCCGTGGAAGAAAGTTAATTAAGATGCAACACCATTTATCCCACTGTTAAGTTATTATCACAAGCCCGCTAACCTCGCCGTAGACATAATAATTATGAAATTTAAGAATTTAAAGCTTTATGGCAGTTGGTTATGAAGGCGCCTAATAGCGCGTAGGTAGAGCGAAACATTAAAATCAATAGTGTGAAGTAAGGTTTTGACGGTATTCAGCATTGCTATTTATGAATGCCTAAGTGTGATCATACATACACACACACAAACAAAGTCACATCACATACTCTAAAAATAAATGTATCCCAGACGATGTAACGCCCAGATCTAGTAGGCATTATTTAAATTTTACGTGGTTTTAAATCGGTTCTCGTAATAAATGGTAATGGATGATTAGGAATATTATTAGTGATTAGTACAGTATTAATTGTAGGTATCTATCCATTTAAAGGACTTTATAAATCGACTGAGAAAAACATCTAAAGGGTCGATTTATGGTTCTTTTTTGCCGGTGTTGCCAGATGCGATTTGATTCAAATCGAGGCGGAAGGTAAAACAAATGGACATTTGCTATAACCCATAAATCGGGACAAAAACAAGGTTTTTAAAATTAATGTGTTTCTTATTCCTTTTCTCAACTAATATTACTAGTAATTTATTAAATGTGATTGTATTCCTACATAATAATACTGAGCTACGAACTAGATAATAATTATTTTTAAATGTTTTTATTGATTTATCAGGATCCCTAACAATTGGCACGCGCCGTACAATCCGGGACCTACTTTCAGTTCTTCTTAAAAATATCTACGTTGTTTCTGTGAATGCCTGAGAAGGAAGTCCACGCCGCGTCTTGCGGTAAACAAACATGATAGTCGTACTTGACCGCGTCTAGTCCCGTTGAATCCAATTCATGGTCGAGTTAACATGGCCTTTTTATCTCATTAGCCCATTAACGGAACTACGGAATATTTTCGATTATGTATTTTTTATACAGGCTAAAGCTTCACTCAAAAAGACTCGTGCCCATCAGTGGGACCGTAACAGATTGAAGATTCAGGTCATATCTTCTTTACAACAGGTACCAATTAGCTATGCAGACAGTCTGATGAGGGTTCCTAACAAACTTAATATCAAACAAATTGTGATACTACTAAAAATATTAACGTTTTTTGAGCCAAGTCTCCATCATTTCGAAAGCTTCTCAATAGCCTGAATGGTATTTAAAGAGGATGCTTGAAAGAAGTTTTAACGCATATTTGCTGTTTAATTTTGGTACGTATTACATTACCTTAATTTTGTGTTCATTTAACATTTATATATTTTAACTTCCCATGCGCATTAGTAAGACACTTAATGTAAATCTAGGGTTTTATCTGAAGTCAATCACAGATGCGTTGCTCCTCCCGAGGTCTAAGATGAACGCCTCATATAATAGTGAGCCGGCAATCTGTTTCCACTAAAACGTAAGCTGCTTCACACTAGAAATGGGTGTGGCAGTAATGTCTTCACGGTTGAACCATACTCATTCTACCACCATGCAATAAATTAAATAATAAGTACGAGATTAAACAAGCATAGTAATCCACGATAACGAATAGCTACGAAAATCTTAAGTTAAATAGCGGCAAAAAATATATCTCTGAAGATACCGAGCGTTAAAAATGTTACGTCAACATTGTATAGCTGGAGTAATGTACACTCAAACAGAACGTTGTTTGTTACAAGCAATTTTGAGCTACAGCATACGTACGATATATACGAGAAAATATATTGTTGAATTTAACGCGCGTTAAAATCATTATAGAGTTTTTGCGCATTTGAATATGTACAGTGAGAAAAATGTTTAAATATATTACACGTTAAATTAAGACCTTACGGTAATATCGTGTAACAGGTAACTTACAATCGTATAGAACATTGCTTATTAGTTTTTTTTTTTATAATATATGATTAGCAAACATGCCTTCAGTTCTGATGCTGATAGTACGCCGCTACTGCTGCGTCATGGATGCTTTGATACACCCGAGGGCTATGTTGGATTGTCTCGGATAAGTACTCATATACAGTAATTACCACACCCTTCAAACCAGAACACAGCAGCGCTTAACACTTATTAGGCAAAACTTAGTGTGGCAGTCGTACATCTGGTGTCAAATTTGTGGTAGAACCCTATGTGGTTTTTCCACCTTCAAAGTTACAACATAATAATGCAATTTTTGAACAATGCAAAACTTGAAAGCGGGAAGAAGCACTTTAAAAGGTAGCGCGCGTTAAAATCGTTACGTCAATATTGTTTACGACTAAAATGACGTACGAGTCTACTCGAACGGAACGTCGTTGTTATTTAGATCCATTTTTAGCACTCCAATAACTAGTAATTATTGCAAATTGAGTGTTACGTGTCGCGGAAGCGGTCTAATTTGTAGTTCTTTCAGTATCGCATGATTGCCACTGTTGAACCGATCTGGTTTTGTCTACTGAAACAATTCATTCGATCACTTGTTAATTACCAGGTTTTTGAGACAACAAATTGCTCGATTACGTGTTAAAGACGATTATAACACCTAAATTGCTTTACATAATATACGTTTATTTACTGTATTACAAACAACATAATTAATCAATGTGTCAATGTACAGAAAAACTCGTCAATATTGTCTGTCTATAAACGTAGGTGTCGAGTATCATTAGGAAGTATTAATAATAATATAAGGTATATTATAAATGTAGGTATGTTTATTTATTAAAAATAGGCTCATACATCATATATGAGAAAATCGCCTCACTCTAACAACTCTCACCTATGTTCCACTTCACGAATTGCAATGAAACATACGCTCGATGAATCTGCATTGTAATACCAAGATATTCGGTTTAGAGATTCTTTATTTCTCATAAGACATACATTGGTCACTTATAATGAGAAACTTAAAAAATAAAATAAGTACAATTTTTATCCGGTGTGTGTGCGTGTGTTTGGTGTGTGGTGTGTGTGTGTGTGTGTGTGCGAAAGCGCGCGCCCGCGTGTGTCCGTTTTACTTAAGGTTTTTATTTAAGATGTGCTGTTTCAAAATTTACATGAATTTTGTAAAGGTTTAGTATTTGTTATATTTTTATAAGTTATTGATATAAGTATCATTGTGATATGCGGAAGGAACACTCAAAAACTTACGGCGATTCGCTGCGTATTAATATAAAGATGTTCGAATTTTATCAGTACCAATGTAGAATTAGTGCTATATTTAAGAAGATTATTGACGGTTAAATAACACGAATGTTACACAAACACATATGAAATCACGGATCGAAGTTAGCTAACTAATAAGTAACAACTTTTTGTTAACAGCAATGTAGTAATTGTATCAATAAATCAGTCAAAGGCAGCCGATCGGAACATAACGGACATTTAATCTACGTTTATATGTAGTTTATTTTACAAATAATCTTACTGACGGCGGTAGTTGCTCAAACGAGTACATAAGGCCAGCGGTGCCTAATTTAGTGCTGGAAACGGAAGACAACAGTGTAGCGGATTTGCGGCGAGGCCTTTGTAGCGATGGAGGCAAAAGCGGAATTTACAGGCTATTAGATAGCCTTTTGTAACAAGAACGATTTACCTAAAAGCTTACAATTTCGTAACTAAATTTTGGACCTCAAATTGGCTCTTAGAACATTCATTGTTAATAATGCAAAATATTATTTATTTAATTTCCTCGAGTTTTTTTGCAAGTTTTTCCATGAATGCAGTAAGTTTATGTACAGTTTACCGACAGAAAATAAAATAGCGAATCTTTCGGAACGCACTCTGCGTTTTTATTGCATAGAAAAGCTTTCTTTTTAAACACTTCTATACCCGACTATACTACTAGAGACAAAAAGGCCGGTCCGTTGCCCTGAGAATTCGTACATAGATTGGATCGTGAGGCGTCAATCTCGGGTGAACGCCCTCCGATACCTATCGACCAACTTATATTTGTCAAGGTGGCCACCTAAGCAATTACTTTTAACCAGGTAAGTTAGTACTTGAATCACACAGCACACCCAATTAATATTTTGTTGTTTTTGTAAACATTGCAATCACTATTTGCTTTAAATCAAAAGTGTGTGTATTACATTATATTATTTAATATGTTAAAACTACTTACTTATAACTACATTAGTTAATATAATATTAATTCTCTGGTAGGTACATCAAAAACTTTCGCTAATTTACTTGCAGATTTTATGGCTAGTTAATTCCAATCTTATTTTGCGTGTGTTTGCAAAAAATGTCCATTATATGGTTATAACATTCAATGCAACCTGCGAATATTTCACACAAGAACTTGTAATTAATTCAATAGATTAGAATAGTATGTAGTAAGTATTAAACACAACTTATACAGCTATTTACGTACTAATGCCAAAACAAAAAGTTCCGTGAGAATATTGGAGCAGAAACAAATCTGGACAATAAAAGCACTGATACAAATGGGTAACAAATCTCATTGTTAGATAGAAAATATGCCCACTAGAAGCTCTGTATTGCGTACGAAGGACAAATGGGCGCAATTCCACTCAGGCACTATTTACAATAAGGAACCTATTACGTAAATAAAGCTAAATAAAGCTCATTTCTCAAGTCAATTACTGGGACACGGCTAAGGACGTTTCGGCCTTAGAACCAATCTATTCAAGCCGATTGTTGTAGGAGAATTATAAAATTAGAGTAATAAATTGCTCGATTTAATGTCATTCTCCAAAACTAAGGAATGACAAATTTATAAATGATGCCAGTTTCTTTCAGTGTTTACGGACTTTTAAGAATTTAAGGGTAATTAAGCATGTTTAAGTGCTCTTTATTTGTTCAATTTAATGTGATAAAAATACGGTGAATGTTAAATCATTTTACTAGTATTAATAAGAAAATGATTTAAAGATTTTATAAGGATTTGAAATTGCTCTTTTATAAAGACAAGGGAAATTTCTCATAGGAAAACTAATTCCGCAATATAAGGGTTGCATGTCAACTTTACCCCCAACAGATATAGTCTGATCATGAATAACCTCAATTTAATGCAATGCAATATGATTTTTTTTAAAGTATGGAAGTAGCAAACGAGCATGCAGCCCACCTGATGGTAAGTGGCTACTGCCGCCCATGGGCATCTGTAATCAACCCTAGATAAGATCAACGTCTCACCTAAGGTTATCCACAGATGCGTTGCTACTCCTGACGACTAAGATGGAATGCCTCGAAAAAGTATGTCTCCGTTACGACACCCTTCAGACCAGAACACAACAGCGCATAACACTGCTGTTATGAGGTAGAAATAAGTGTGGCGGTGGTGCTTCCCAAGTCGAACCACAAAGATTTCTACCGCTTTAAATGTATTACAATTGTATCTTACTCTTACTGTCGAATTTATTTATAAATTTGAAATGGCATTTTTGATATCGGTCTTGGAGAAAATTGCAAATATTCCGCTATTATTGCACTTTTGAACACTTCAAAACATCGAGTGTTTCTTTTAGTTCAGACGTTTTCGAGCGATCTGATAATTACGTAGATCATGTTTGTTTTGACTGTTGTTAAAGACATACATTTTACTTTGAAAAACCATACCACGTCAGTAAATGTTTCATATTGTATTTTGCATTTCAAACCCGCACGTCTTGGAACATAGACTCAGCCGTAAGGCAAACTGGGCCACACCGTCAGCGGCTTCATACCACGACAGGTTAATTTCACGGAGATCTCGTTATGAGCCGTCCACCCCAT
Source organism: Cecropterus lyciades (assembly GCA_002930495.1). NCBI lineage: Eukaryota > Metazoa > Arthropoda > Insecta > Lepidoptera > Hesperiidae > Cecropterus > Cecropterus lyciades. The sequence continues at coordinate 184,707 of MOOZ01002457.1, forward strand.
TGATATTCAAGTGACGTGTCGTGATGTTGTAGGCAAAGCGTTAGTCCTGTAGAGTTGGATTAGAGAATACAATGTGATAAAGAACACTCGACGTAACGGTTGGTCGACATGACTGAGAGATAGTAAATTTTAACCCAACTGCGTCAGAACAATAGTAATGATATCGTCTCGTCATAAGCATGCAGGCGTATGTATGTATATATGTATGCCCATTTCTTTGGCACGCTCTACAGCTCAAACGGCTTGACGGATTGTAAGATTTGAGGTAGGTAAGGTCGCCTACCTGAAATCTTGGTTGTATTTTGTTTAAATTTGGCCCATGCGAACAAAAAATACAGCAGGAAGGACGCTGTTAGCCACCATAAACAGACTGTAGCCTAAACCATGCTTACTTAGAGTCGAAAAAAGTCCCCAGCACTGAGACAGTTATGGACTTACGTGAGGGGGATAATCCATAACAGTAAAAGAAGCCGAACGTTTTTTTGTATTGTTCTAGTTAATTTAATTACTAGGGAAGTGAATAAAATTGTTCTGTGGCCGTTCCTGTTGCAAATTCTACTTTAAAAAAGTATATTAAAATACTTTTTATAAACAATCCTGTTGTCAATATTAATGTTGCTAAGGGAATTAATATTCCAAGTTAGCGGACCTGAAGAAACAGTAGGAAAATTTTATATTATGTCACAACAAATGTCGCATCTTTTTAAGCTGTGGAGGAAGCAGCTCCAACGATGTTATTTAAACAGTTAATTGCGCTTACTGTAAAATAATGAGCGGAAAATTGAATACCGTAAATTTAATTTCCAGCAAGCACGATGTCGATGTTAAATTCCGACGATTCGCTTTTATTTCCGCGAAATAAACGTTCTAATGACAGAAAACAATATTAATTCATGTTCTTTAATTAATGATAGTGACATTGGTTATATTAGTACAATTTATATGAGGACCCGATGCGGCATTGTGACCGGCATGGTGACAGCTCTGGTCATCATTCCGGTCTGTCACGCAGTGAGCTCTGGATTTGATCCCCGGTCAAACGGATTGTTTAGGAGGATTTATTTTCTGTTCTGGGTCTGGGTGTTCGTCTGTGTGTCCATGGCACACGTTAAATACCAGTCTGCGGTGTAGAGTGTAGCGTTATTTACTATTGTCATACGAGTATATTAAATACCATAAACACCACTGACAGTGTCTTTTAAATCCTAATTATTTCTTTAAAAACGTTAAACGTTTACTCAAATTTCTTCTTTATATACTTTATACTTATGTACTACACTAAAACCTAACCTTTTCTATTTCTTATTAAAATTAATCATAGCCGCGTGTAACCCGTATTGTAAAGTTGAAAAGATCTTTAAAATATTGGATGTAAAAAATAAATAGCCTATTTCAAAATCGTTGAATCTACCTACACGTCTATTTCCAAATGAAGCAGTAATAATTAGAGAGTGGGTAATAAATAGGCAGTTTTCCATTCGTTTCCAATTCACAGTCCCTAATACGGCAGGTTGTCATTTGTATAGTAATAATAAATGATCCCAAACATTATGCGTATGCTAATTTCGTATGCCTTCATAACTATCCCAAGCCTACAGTGTATTTTATGATAGGTATTAAAGTAATGACGCAATAAACACATACAAAATAGAAACTTTAGTTGTATTACTCAATCTACCTAGCTTTTAGGGTCTGAGATTAGAATCCCAGGTACTCTGATTTATCTAAAAAAATGTGCAAATTCGAAATTAATTATCACTGTTTTATGGTAACGAAAATAAAGTGAGAAAGCTTACACATCTAAATGAGTTGTCAAAAAAAAGCTAAAATATGTGTGAAGTCTACCAATTCGCATAAGTTAACGCGGTCGACTATCTCCTAAACCTCTCAGCCTAAGAGGGGATTCAGGCCCAGCAGAGTGCTAAGAGTAGGTGGACGACGACAACACAATCTATCTATTCAATCAATCTATCTAGAATGGAGATAAATCTAGATAAGTCTAAAATATTTTATTATAAAAAAGCCGCCTCGTGACGCTACCATTATGTTAAATTAATGAATATGGTACAATAATTTAACTTTTCTGTCAGTTGTCATACTCATTCAATCAGTTGATTGCTTTTTAATGATCCTTTACTTTTGAAAATATTATTGTGATTATTAAATTATTTTAAATCAATTCAAGAACTTATATAAGTCAACAATATTATAGGCTTAATCTATGAAATTGTGCAATTTAAGTAGCAAACGTCCATGCAGACCTGGCGATGTAATAATCAGGAGATTATGTCATCAGGGGACTGCATGGTAATTCCGTATTCAACTATATTCAACCTTCAATATGATTTGTGTCAATATGGTATGTGTGTTTGTTACTCTTTTACGCAAAACCTACTAGTCAAATTTCGCTGAAATTTGGCACACGGATAGTTTATAACCTGAATTAACATTAATCACAATTAATTTAACTCATTAATACTGATAAACATAACTGTATCAGGCGAAGCCGCGGGTATAAGCTAGTTATAACATAAATCTGGAATAAACTGCAAAACAATATACTAAAAATACGCATATAAAATCCACATATACAAAAATATATGAAAACTACAAAACATTTCACTTAACAGAATACTGTCAGTTTGTACGCAGTAGAACAACTACATTCACTGGTACTTTGATATGTGGGCGGACCGGCGCTGCATATGATAAGTAGGAAGTATGGTCCTAAACAGAGTTAATTATTACCGAGGTTTACTTTGAGCGGTGAAGGGAGCGTTCTACTTGTTGACGGCATGGCCCAAGGCTTTGAAGCTTGTCTCGAAGGGTTGAGATACTTTACGCGAGTTGTAACGAGAAGAGTCAATGAATGTAATGTAAGCCCGGTTCAATCGGAATTTAAATTGGCTAAGTGCGAGTTGGAACACAAAGCCGGGTTCCGTACTTATTTAACCAATAATTTCAAAAACAGTAAAATTATTTAATAAAGTAGATTCTTAAAGGAACTTTACATAGTAAGCAAATATCTTAAACAAATAATACTCTATGAAAATAGGAGTATTTCAGAAAATATCCGCTATTTTCCTTACATAAAGCCAAAAGAAAAGGACATAATGCCTGTTAGATTGAAATCGTGCTCCGATTCGGTGTTAGTGTAAGAGAAATATTGTAACTGACAATTTGTATATGCCCCTGTAGGCCTATGCAAAATTAAGTGATTTCATTTCATTTTATTTTTATGGGCAGATGACGGGTGGATAGAACAAAAAACGTAATTGAAAGGGTTCAGTTCATTATCGTTCGGCTATGGAACCCTAAAAATGAAGTACCTAACTAATATTGACCCCTTCACCTGCATTCATTTCTTGTCCCTTCACTGTGTTAAGGCCGTAGTCCATCACGATAGCAAAGTTTAGTAGCCTTTACTTATTTTTGAGATGAAACACAGTAAAGAATTAATAGGCATGATTTATGAACGGCAAAATTGTGACGCATATTTAGTAAATTAATTTGTATGTGTTTTTTAGATACATTATTTCTCAGTCATCAACAGTAACAATGCATTTGTGATAAAGTTTAGCATTCTGTTTTTTATTTTTCAGAATAACATTTCATGCGTCTGAGACGACGATTTGACGTATCATGGACTGCATTATTCGGTCAGAAACATTTTTGAAAATTTCCATCTATATTCCAAGTAGATACTACAGAACTAGATGAATTTAGTATCCAATCTTCAATTCAGAAGAAAACAAACTGGACCATCATTATCTCCATCTATCTGTCAGTCGTAATACCATGAACAATAGTTAGTCCAACTCGTAATTTCTACGATACGTATCTCTAGACGAATGCCTTCGGAGATAGCCATTTGATAGAGCCAGAGGTGATTATTCTTTGTACAGGCAACCTAGTTTTGCGAATCAGGACTTATTACGAAACACGAGTCGCTTTGAGATAGCGGTGTTGTTGTAGAATGACCTTATTATATATTCCATCTATCCATCAGCCTTTTGGACATAGTCACCTCTAATGGACTTTTTGCTAATAGACACCGCGTCTGGTATGCGTGTTAGTGTCTGCACTGGGTGTTTATGTTCGACAAAAAGTTGCTGCTGCCCATCTCTTGGATTTTTTCGACCGTGACCAAAGGTCGATTTATGGCCGAAGCTAGAGCCGAGGCCGATTATTCGACTATTGTCACAACCTTCGGCCGAAGCCGAAGGTTCAAAAGCCTAAAGAAACTTAGTTCCAAATTGGCTTAAAGTGAAAATTTTAACGATAAAAAAAAAAAAACTATATAAAGATATATGTTAGTTGTACGTAAACGACTTCTAGAACTGATAACAATTACTTTGCTTAGTGTCACATATGATAACATTTGAAATAATATAAATTTCTAACACAACTGACGACCCGAACTAATAAAGGAGTGTGCGTTTACCCCTGTGCTTGAACATCTTCATCGCGGAGTCGTACATTCGTTAAAAAAAAAAACAAAAACTTCGCCCATTTTGGCCGAAGCCGAAAGTTCGGTCAGACTCTATTTTTTTCCAACGAGTATAGTTACTTGGCACAGCATCCACGAGAAAAAAAGGAGTGGTACTATTCAAGGCAGAGATCACATAACGTTACTTATGACTTATAATGTATATATTACACTGGACTAATTCCACCAACAATTGAATAATAGTGAATACGGAACTCTTTTCGTTTGAATCACCAGGAAATTATGAATAAGATCCGCTGCTAATTCATTAGGTATGTGTTATGTTAGAATACACTCATGCAAATACTAAAAATTAAAAGGGTGTGTAGGAAAAGAAAAAAGTTAATTGTGGCTTTATTAGTGACATACAATGAAATTATAAAACTAAAAGGTCAATGATAACAATTTCCTTATTAGCGTGTGTATTTTTATAAAGTGAAGAGTATTTAAGGTTCAAATAAAATTAAGGTACTTGTAATTAAAATTCATAAGTAATTTGCAGATTTTAATGAAGCTGTCGTTAGTTATCAAGTGAAAAAGGGAAAAATATTAACAAGAAAGCATTTGAATTTCAATAAGTATTTTACATTAACATTTATGCTTATAGCGCCAGAAAGCAATTATGCCAAACCTATAACTACACTTCAGTGGTATTATTCTGTTAAGATCAACACTAATACGAATCTTAATACAAAACAATATATCGTCGTTTCAGTTCTAGCACCGCGTAAGTCATTTTTGGAATTTTTTTTGGAGAGACAAAAACCGATTAATTTTATATAGACGCAACTAAAGTTCCATTTTGTACTTTTAATTT
>MOOZ01002457.1:192051-206952 GCA_002930495.1 Cecropterus lyciades
TATTATATTCCATTAGATTTTATTACATACATTTCATTATTTATTAGTCACTTATTATTTTGAGACCAATTAAAATATTCAGTAACGGAATAAAACGTTTTGTCTTGTTTGTCTTGTCGATAGTTTTGGATAAGCGTTGAGTAAAGTAAGAGTATGCCACAACGTTTATCTAAAATTTATATATGAGGCATTATGAAGTTGTTAAAAACTTGTGATATACTTAAGAAGGCCCCTTTTTTTTCATGTTTTAATTTTCAATTTTTTAGCGATGTTTTGATTGCCAGGTAGGAGGTATAAAACTACGAACGTTATTTTTTGCATTGTGTTCTTATGATCTCAATGTACTTTTTGCCTACTACCTGGAACTATAGACTGTAGATGGTTCGACTGATCATATCTCGAAATATTGACGTAAAGACAAGGTGTTTTATAAATTAAGTTCGTTGACCTAATGATTTAGTTCTTATACCTACAAATGTGTGTCATGTGTAGGTAAAAAAACACGTTGTTTGTTATTTCTCAGCTCTCAGAAAGACTCATCACTGTGAAACAATTATGATCAAGATAAATGTAACGAAATATTAATTTTGATTAATGTCAGTATTGTTTTAATAACATGTTGTATTTGTTTTTATTTGAACAAAAATGTATTTTAATGAAATAAATGAAAAATCTCATGCGTTTTTTTTTGTCTTTATGTAACGATTGCCCTCGTTAACTTTAGCTCCAATGAACAACTAAACAACATATATGTTATCGGGTTTTCCCCTTTTAATTATACTTCATAAGTGCAGTTATCAATAAATGACGATGGAGAATATTTCATAACTTCTGTTTATTTTTAGTAGAAAAAATCAATAAACACATTAGTTTTATAGATGGACGGAATGCCTTACTAGGAATTTATCTCGAGTCGTGAAGCCAAAAATTCAGAACGCAAAGACCCAGAACAGAAATCTAAATTATCATTAATATGTCTGTCTGACCTGGGGTCGAACCCGGAACCCACTGCTAATAAGATCGGTATGGAGACCTTTCCGCCACATATCTGCCACGGTCGTCAAACGTGAATTGTAAAGTAGTACGTGTGACGATAATTAACTAGACATTAGTCATATTCAGATACGTATTACCTATTAGATATACGTATTATTTATTAGGTAGTAGTAAACATGATTATCCACGGTACTATGATAATTAAGCGATAGTGGTCATAGTAAAAAGTAGTAACAGTAAGTGGTTTCATATCAGTTGTTCGTCTCAGTTCCAGTAAGCGGCAGTAGGCCACTTTCTAGTTATAAGCACGGAATTATTTGATACCGTATCGCTAGATACTGAATCGGTTATAGATGCGAATCGGTCCAATCATTTCTTTGTATCTGATTTTAAATGTTACTGAAGTAGTTTCCAATACAATACAAAGATAGAATAGGTTTCCCGGCTGAGGTCAGTATGGTCAGTTGAAGAAATGCTACGCCAGAGAACTAGATTGGCACGATTTGTACACATATAAGCAAGTCTGCCTCCAACTGTGTTCAAACTAGAACACTGGAGTCTTTCAATACAAAAATAGGTTTCGAGTTTGTCCCACAACAACAAACCACAGAAATGCCTATCATACATGTGCTAAAAGTGTACGTATTCACCCAATTCTGTATAGTATAGAAGTATAAAACGAGCATGCAGTCCATCTGATAATAAGTGACCACTACCGCCCATTTGTAAGCAGCTACAGATAAGATTAGTCTTACCTTTAGTTGGTCACTAAGATGAGACTGAATATGAGACGATTCTAATAATTATGTCATAATCCGTTAAACCGTTCGGACTGTAGAGCGTACCAAAGGAATGGACATACAAACATACGTAAGCTCGAAAAAAAATCACCTTCTGTCTGACACAGTCGGATAAAAATGTAGTTCTCACATACTCAATACCATATGAACTAATGCACTATTGCAAATGTTCTACAATATTCTCATACATACAAGTTGTGCAATTCATAATTTATTCATTCCCGTAGTGTGCTAGTCGCTTTTATTTACATTGACTAGTACGTAAATTAGCTTTGTGTGCTAGATAGATGTTAATTTTCTGTACCTATCGATTGCTACTTAGTAGGCGACATGAATTGAAATTCACAACATTATACCAATTCCCACTTTGAAAGTGGCAGAATTGTTCTGGGTTTGATTGCGGCACCATTTTCTCGCATATTTCTCCTTTAAAACAATTGTGTAACACGTATTCTTAGTACTTTATCTTAATTGTTTATGTTATTTTTCCATACATTACAATGTACACTTCACGTTTTTGTTTTCGTTTTTGGCCACAACCTTTATGTACTTTTAAATTTCAAAACATATATATCATGGTAAACATATATAAAACGTAATATACTCAGTAAGGGTACCGAGGGCCACAAAACATTCCCTTCAAGCGTCAATCGGTCTCCGCTGCAAACGTCGACAGTCGTTAAAAACAGATGTTTATGTCTGATCTATATGTTAATGTCTGATCCTAAAAGACCACGAAATGTGGCTGCAAATTGTAGCGAAATTCAAATTGTGTCAAAATTCTCGATGGTTCACGTTGACGCCTTTATGCAATAAATAAATTTCGTGGCCGAACGGTAATCTTCTGTATTTTGCTATATTTTCAAAAAACGTTCATTTTAAACATTTAGTGTTTATGGGCTTCATAGACTTCGAAGATTCGTAAAAGAATATAACTATCTCGGCCATTTCTATCTTATAAGCAGTGTAGCTTTACTGAGTGCTAGTTGAACGGCGTAGTAAAGAAGACACACATTTCCGACATGTTTCAAATACTTCTCTATTTTTTTTATACATAAAGTTTCACTTACACTTTCGCATTAACGTAAAATTGAATATTCAATAGATCAATGTTCAAGAAAATTTTAAAAAGTAGGATTCAAGTGGAAATTTAATCAATAAGGCAGCTGTCCCGGAAAATACATGCAAACGTGAAACAATGCCTATACGTACACCGTATTTACACTACTTAAAGTCTAAATTGTTTCAAGCGCCATCATGAATTGCAAGCTACACGAACGTTAGCGCACGTCACGTAAAGTTAATATGTATTGATTTAAAGTGTAAAATACCTTGAATTATAGTGCAACAACTGCAATGCAAAGAATATAGGCAAGTACCATTAAAATATACTATACCGTTACAAAAAACCGTTGTTACTCATATACCATATCATATCATATATCATATATCATATCATATTATATCGATACAATCTCCAGTCATAAGTTATAACCCCTTTTCTTTGGGAAATCGGTTTTAGAGTCAATGAATTTACGAACTCAAATTACGAGCGGCAAATCTAAACCATTATTAATCATATTCGTCACGGCTCTCTTTGACTTTCAAAACTCGTGGTCAAAGAGACAAAAATACAATTTAGTGTGTATCGAAACTGTGCTGCGGACTTTTGCAACTGAAACTACCAATTGTATTAACTAGCAACCAATATCATAAACATACAACACACATCATACACAATCCATATCGATATAAAAAACAAATATCGGTTATAATCAAATAAACGACAATAACAACTCAACATTGTTAAGTTGTGCTTCTGATAGCGATAAAGAAAAACAGTTATCCATATCGATATGAAAACCAAATATCGGTTATAACCGATATCAATTTAACCAACATGTCTAGAAGAAACATTGCGTGTAGTAGGCGACACACTGCGAGTCGATCCGTTTGTCACGCTAATGCGATGCTAATGAACGCTGGCTTCGCGTTACATGTTCACTGAGGCCGATATAGATAGAGGTGTAAGTACACTCTCGTTGAAGGAGCAGTGTGAGAAAATTTCTTTTTAAATGACTAACTCTTTTTTACTCAAGATTTCTATAGTAATATTATGTCGCCTTTTTCTTTTTTAGGATTCAGTAGTAACGTGTATTTAGAAGATCAAGTATACTGCTTATAGAGAATTAATAATTTAATAGGCATTGATTTTTTCTTTAATACTAGTGTGATAATAATACATTGGGCTAATTAATATTCTTTTTATATCTAAGTAGCTAATCTTATCATCTACCACGAAAACGCTAAAATTATAATAAGCTATTTTTATAATTTTAGCGTTTCTATATATTTAAGTCTTCACAACACAACGCGGAATCGGTAAATTTTCTTAATTCAGCCTAAGCGAGAGTGTAGCGTTGTCAGAATGGGTAGAAGTGGAGCACAGCCGTATACAGCATTGTGATATTAAAACATGTTCGTTTGACAGTAGTTGAGGGGTCGTTAATCTTAAATTGACACGGAACCCAGATCAGAGGCTTGTTCGCGGACTAATTAGACGGCGAGCTTTTGGTTTGAGTGTCGATCTAAATTACGTTGTGCATGTTGCATGGCAAGAAACTGCAATAAACTGCGGCTAGGCTGGTAATACATATGTATGTCTAAATGAAATTATTCCTTAATAAGAAACTTAATGCCTTCTGGTATCTTTGCTAGTCAATCCTAAACGATGGTGAGAAATATGTTGTTGATTTTATATCTTGTTATATGTGTTATTTATCTCTTTCTTTAAGTATTTCTTGTGTTAACTTTAAACAAATATAACAGATGTTAAAATTTTCATAGGTATATAGCATTATAGCATCTTAATTAATGCCTAATGGCCTTCTCAGCAAACGCAAGAGGAGGTAGTAAATAGCAGTTTAATTTAACATGAAGATAGGTCAGGTGATTTGCAGTTAAGTGGACAAATATTTATCTTTGGCGACCCATCTAAGACAAGGGAATCTTTACGAGGGAAGTCCCAATGTCGTTTGGATTTTTAGTGTCGGAGTTAGTCAACCATTACATAAGGTAAACCGTAAATGTAAAACAATTACACTTCACGCAATCACGCACACAAACACCGTCTCCGATGTGTCACTAAGATTGATGTCAATTAAGAATTGGAAAGTTACACGACGAACTATCGGCATTGAAAGGTAAGTACTGGTATATACTGTAAGACTTTATTTAAATTAATTGTCAATAACTTGGTCAGAGAGTGTGAAGAAAAACAAAGTTCAAAGTGTTTCAATTTAAAAAAAAAAACAACATTTTAAAGAAGACAAAAATTGTTAAGTAATACTAGTTATATGTATTTTTGTCCATCACTGTGATGTTTACGCTTCTATTAAATAAATAAGTAACATGGAGTTTACGGGGTACAGAGATCAGATTTTATGTTAAATAAAATTAAAAATAAAAATAATTGACTTCAGTCAGTTCAATCTCAAAATACTGAATTCCCCTAAACTTAAGTCTTGACTTTTTTGGAATACATTGTACCACGCTGTCCTAACACGGACTTAGTGTCTTTTCACCTAATCATTTCAACTGAAAGAGCGTCAAGTCAATTAAAAGTTTAAAAACGTGAGTAGGGCTAACTGGTTTTGTAAATGTTACAGATAATCGGCTCTCAAAAACATACAAATGAACATAGTTATTATATATATATTTGCTTGGCAAACATTCGAGTTAGCCTAACAAGTTCGTTTTATTGATTTAGTCGTCCGGACGTGCTTAATAAAATATGTACGTGTAACGATAGTGTTACATTCACTCCATTTTTTTTGGGACAATCCGGTTCAAAAATGGCAGTGGATTTGTGGAATAAGTCCCAATGTATTAATGGGTAGTTCTATAAAAAATAATGATAATAAACGTCTGTAATGATGTGACTAAGTCAATAAAGTGAAGTAAATACGGTTAGTTCTCTACTTGGTAATATTTCGTCATTTTTTATAATTGAAGGCAAAAAAAAGGGAAGAATTGTTCAAGGTTTTAACAAACTGGTTAAGAATGTTTTAAAGCATACATCTTTTTATAATTATTTAACAATACGCAAAGAAATCATTTAACTGTAAATAATAGTTACATTTCATGATAATGTGCCGTTTTAAGAAATTGCAGACTGTTAGTAGAGTACCCTTAACATTATGTCTGACTAATTAGCTGTTATTTGAAAACCTTAAAGATACACAGTCTTGGATACATAGTACTTAAAGATACAAAGCCCTTAAAGATACGCACTTTAATTAATTTAGTAAAATAGAATTAGCCATTTAAGTACTATGAAAATAATAATGGTCAAAACATGACTAAATTTACATTAGAGGAAAGTAGGTTAAGGATAATTTTTATTATTAGGGTTGTACTTTTATACCACGCCTAATAATAAAAAAAATAATTAATTAAAACTCCTACGAGGACTTGGAGTATTTAATGAACATAAGGTGTGCAATACAAACATTTCACTGAATTTACAACCTACAACGAAAGCCTTTAATATTCAAATCGTTAATTATTCCCGAGAATGTAGACCTAGAACAAAGTTAGATATTATTTATCGGGGCGAACACTACGTGGGACGTCAACAAGGGCCGACAAGGCATTATTAATGAATGAGGCCCATCCCATAATAAAACGGAATACTATCTAGTTCCTCAGGTTAAACATGGATGAATGGACAAAATAGACATCTAATAGGTTAGGGTTTTCGTACGGGTGAGCCTAAATTAATATTACAAATCTAAATGCGAAAGTTTGTTAGGTGATATGTGTATTTGTTACTCTTTCACTCAATAATATAGTAGAAAATAATTGTGGTAGATTCATTTTCATACAAGGGTGAATTTAAGTTCGCTTTATTGACTGGGAGAAACTTCTTCAATTGAATGAAAGTAAACTGCAGTGGTTAAATATGGTGAAACGTTTGTGGTACGACTCATACGGTACTATCCTATACTATCACTATAACTAATTCTGTTAGTGTTTTGATTTGAATGGATTGGTTAGAGGTAGTGTCCGACCGAAACTTCGGCTTCGGCCGTCTTCTGCCAAAAAAAATACCTTTTTTTATAGTATGGAAGTAGCAAACGAGCATGCAGCCCACCTGATGGTAAGTGGCTACTGCCGCCCATGGACATTAGAACAGAATTCCTTATGGTTTTTGAACCTTCGGCTTCAGCTTTGGCCGAAAGTTGTGGCCATAGCCGGCCACGCTGGCGACAGGCCATAGCGGCTTCGGCTTCGTCTTCAAAAATCGACCTTCGGTCGGACACCATTTATAGGTTATTTATCCAAAACCTTACAACTTAGCCTCCAGTGGTAGCAAGGTGTCTATAACGTCCGACCTCGGCTTCCTAGCCGACTCTACTACTATTCTTGCGAGTTGATTACAGATATCCATTTAAAAAAGTTAAGCCGACGGTGTTTTGACTGTATTATAATTATTATCAAAGGTCTGCTGTATTTAAGGCCTAAGGAGTCTATTTCATTACTTCGTCTGCGGTCCCTAGGTTATTAGTACCGTAAGAGGTGACTAAAGGGGACCTACGCTTTTGGTATCACTTAACTAGCAATAAATCCACAGCTACACCGCTAAGGAGAAATTGACTACGATATTCTACGTAAACATATAATTTGTATGACGATAATTAAAGTATATACGATAGTAGTAGATACATTTTATATAAAGTATTACATAACGATTACAAAACATTTTTTTTTGACACCTTTTATACTTTTCTAGCTAAGCCGAAGAAAATCGCAGACACCGTCGTTTATGGACATTTGTGACACCAGAGAAGTCGGCAATGCATAGCCGGCTTTGAGAGAGAGCTCTTTTTGCACAACTGCGTCAACAATCAATTTTAAGCTACGTGTAATTTTATAAAATAAGCATTAAATGAATGCTTCTGAATCCAAAATCTGTGAAAATAATATAATTAATATAGTAGGATTATAAAAAAGATCATAAGAACAACAAAAAACAAACAGCGTGATGTTATAAAGTTTATAGCCTTCCTCAATAAATTTTCGGACTATTTAACACAAATATATTTTTCTTTAATTCATGCCAGTAGTTCCTGATATTAACACGTTTAAACAAACAATCCAACTCTTCAGCTTTATAAAATTAGTAATGAAAAGGTTAACTTTACTTAATTTAATTTTGAAATTAAAGATAAACACTACTAAGAAATGATTATTATAATTAAGTATAATGGAGAAAGTTATTCGGTAAATAGTTACCTATAACAATCAACAAATAAATTTAAAACATTATTGTAAAACACGGTTGTAAGATACATAAAATAAGAGATCGGTATTAAAATCATTCTTACTCACACTTGAAGATGGTAGAAGTCATTATGGTTCGACTCCGGAAGCACAACCGCCACACTTGATCCTGCCAAATATTGGCAGTGGTAAGCTGCTGCGTTTTGGTCTAAAGAGAGTGGTACAGGAGACATACTTATCGAAGGCTATTCAACTCCTCATGGGCGGTATTGGCCATTTACCATCAGGGAAACTCCAGACAAGTTTAATAAGTGACAATTTTATAAAAATATTACCTATAAGTGTAAATATGAAAATGTTACGTAAACGTGTTTCTTTTATAGTTAGTCTGACCTTAACCCGTCGAACAAAGATTCATGTAAAGCTACTTCAGAAGTACCAAAGTAGCACGCAAGAACCGTCAATCATACCCGTAAAAATCAGATTTGCCACCCGCGGCAAAGGTTATCCGTTTGCCGGTAAAGGTCACGAGGCGAACTAAGTGCAGATCATTAGATGGGGTATAATATAGTAACATGTTGTTTGTTTAACCTAATCTAATCCAAATAAAATAAGAGATCGGTATTAAGATATTTTCACTTACACTTCAATAATTTTTACTTACCTTTGTGGTTCGCTTCCGGAAGCACTACCAACGCATCTGTGCAGTTTTAAGCTGATGCGTGTTGGTCTAAAGGCCACACCTTTACGCCTTTATACCCTAAGGGACACTTACTTATCCAAGGCGTTCCAACTTAGTCTTCAGGAGTACCGACGTCTCTGTGGCCAACCTCAGTTAAGACTCTAATCTTATCTGGGGTTAATTACAGATGTCTATCGGCTGTACTGGCAAGTTTGATAAGTCACATTTATATAAAATATATAATTTATAAGTGTAAACGTGATGATGTGTCGTAAAATACAAGTGTTTCTTTTATTGTTGATCTGACCTTAACATACAAACAAAGATTTATGTAAAGCTACTTCAGAAGTACCAAAGTAGCACGCAAGAACCGTCAATCATACCCGTAAAAATCAGATTTGCCACTCGCGGCAAAGGTTACCCGCTCGCCGGTAAAGGTCACGGGGCGAGCTACGTGCGGATCATGCGAATATTGTATTAGATAAAATTTAGTTATAGATTGTTTGTTTAACCTTTTGTGTGTGTTAGGTTTAACAGCCTTTGTACGAAGATTAGTGAAGTTGGTATACGACTTTGGAAAATTGATATAGCAAGACTTTTATTTTGGAGGTTATTCAAGCTCTGCCAACATGTTATGTATTTTCGAAATTTCTCTCTTTATAGATAGTGGTAGAAGATGTCCTTATCATTGCAATCTAACGACTTCTTGGTGTTGATAGTATCCTGATCACGCCAAGCCTTCACAAGATTCAACCCCATAATATTAACCTAAATTTATATGCTTGCCTAACCGGATTCAAATCCGTTATTTTACATATGAAAATGGTGACCACCTTACATAAACATCATATACATACACTCATATACATACATACATAGATGTGGGTATCGTACACAAACCGTTGATAAGATTTAGGCTGAATAATTTATGCACATTCGCGCGTAATCACTGATAACAAGTAATTCCACAATTGTGTTCTTATCAAACCTAAATTACTACTAGAGAAGCAATTTTTCAATTTTATTGCCGTAGATTATAACCATGAGATATAATATCAAATCGTCCAATTATTCCTGCAAATTTTTCGTGTTATTTTCCCTTACGTTCATACTTTGTTTCTTTTTAACATAACGTTTGTTATCATAATCGTAAACATTTATTGTTTTATACATAGATATCAAGATGTAACAATATAGAAAATATGTTATTTACACAATTTTATTAATTAAAAAAAAAAATTGTAATATTTCAAAGCTGGTAGAGCTATGTGGTTCAATTGTATCAAACGATGATGCGTACATGTCCCTACAACAATAACGGCAATAGTCACTCACATCCATCGATATTTCAATAAATATATATAAAACACAAATGTTATCCGAAGTCAACTACAGGTAATTCATTCAAACGAAATCACAACAGCTCTAAGTACTACTAAAAATTATAGAAGTATATTATCAAGGTGCTAGGTCCCGTATAGTTTGACCGAGGAGGTACCCCCGTTACACGTACTCGTATTTCTAGCTAGTAGCAATCGTTGCGTTTCGTTAAAACGTATGTATGCCAGCTGACTTAAATTCGAGGCGACCATCCTCTGGAGAGGCAACGCATGCCCTATTCTATGCGGTGTTAGTGAGAGATGTTCATAGATGACAGTTACCATTTAACATCAAATAGAAAAAAGGATAACACCTATCCTAGCAATCCTAAATGCAAACTGTAGTGTAAAATATAAAACCCTATTTAATTTATAAAACTCTTATTTCCCAAGTGAAACATTAAAGGAAAATGGAATAGACCGCGTGAATAACATTATTAAATACATGTACGAAGTTTAAGTTCGGTTCCCAAACAGAACTAGTTGGCTGGGATGTTTTTATTCAACGGGTCACTTAAGGCCGAGCCGGGCCGTGTAAAGGTAAATATTTGATTCTACACACGATAAGTTAGAGTAACCATCCTACGATACTGGGCGGAAGGTTGAGTAAAAACAAAATAGGTGATTCGTGTTAATTTCATAACACTCTAAAGCAGTGCGTCTAGATCGTGATTATAAAATTACAGGATTTTCTACTGAAAATTACAAAATTTTGTGCAAATTTACTTAACTTTTAATAGAAGAAAATAATTTTGAAGGGAAACTTGAAAAAAAAAAGGTCATTCCTCGACATAATCGAAATATTTTTACTATATACCGTAATGAATCATTACAGTATACAGTAAAAAAGTTGAATATACAGTAGATCTACTGTAACTACATTGCACCTGGAAGCACTGCTCTAAAGCGATCCTTCTCATCAAAAACGATCATTGTTTCGTTTTCGCATACATTGCTATTTACCTTGAAAATATACGTTTTCGTTTTGGGTCACACCTCGCAATATACTGATTAAAATAATCGAAACGCTTCTTCGAAAGATCGGGTTTAATTCACAGTAACCTTTTTATTTTTACATCGTTATTATTTTTGAGTTCAACATCAAGCAAAAATTAATTAAGTTTTCGGTTTATTTCGGTAACAAAAATCATAAAAGTAAACCTATTAAAAACGATTTTGGCATGATAAAACTAAACCACGTAGACATTGGCTTGTATGTCTTCTATCCAATATTAATTCTCGCCTAGATAAATTTTAACTTTAGATTTTGAAGGTATGACATAACACTAGTTCATTAATCATATCAACATCATTAGTCAATAAATCATCCGATGCGAATGTTATTGGCAAAACCTATATGAACTTATCGTATGCAATGAGATTGCGAAATGCGTATCTAATGAAATGGCCCGCGCTCCATTTAGGTGTAATTCAATTAGACATCGATCAGTTGCTTATCATAACAAAATTGATTAGCTCTAACTGCCACATGTAGATAATGCACTGATACTTTTGAGGACTAAATTAAAGTCGCTCATATTTTTTTAATAATATGAAAGTAGCAAACAAGCATGCAGTCCACCTGATGGTAATTGGCCACTACCACCGACAATAATAATAACGGCGGCTAAGTCGACATAAAGACGGTTGGGCAAGGATATTCGGGCCTCGAGGGGTAGCCTCTATTCTCAAGGAGAGAGAGAGAGATTCTGTAGGAGATCGAATACCTCCCCGATCCTTAACATTTATACATAATAATACAATGTTAGTGAAAACATTGTAATATAATGTACAAATGTAAAAGATATTTACCGTCCCCACTGTTTAGTGGGTGGTTAGAACTTTGCCGCCGATGGATATCTGTAATCAACCTATCCGATCCTATTTAGGTCTTACTTGAGGTTAGCCACAGATACTTTGCTACTCCTGAGGACTAAGTTGAATAGGCGTTCCAACATAGTCCGTGTTGTGGCGATGGTGCTTTTGGAGTCGAACCACAAAAAGTGCTACCACCTTTAAAGTTCATATGAGTAAGTCTTCTATTATCAGACTCCTTCACCTACAAAGGAGTGTAAAGTATGAGTATAATGCTTCCTACACTGATGACGCTTCTTACACTCATACCATACACTAGGATTTCAGTCTTGTGGGTGCCATAGACATATACAAAGACGAATAAATAAACACCCAGACTCTGCTCAGAAATGTAAATTCATCATATCTGTATATATAGATATCTGTCTGGCCGGGTATCAAACCTGCGTCAGAACGATATGGTGACCCCACCGCCACGTGGGACCTAATTAATAAAATTAATAGTCGTCGACTTAGCAATACTAAAAAAAGAAGATAAAAATCAATAAACGGAGAGGTAGCAACAACAAAAAAAGAACTAATGTATTATTTTTTCATCGAAATAGATTATAAATAATGTTATGGACAAGGTATAATTTCTTCATCCTGTGTGAGAAACCGGCCAACAAGTTTTAATGAGATTTTTATTAATAAGCTTATAAAGTAACAATCGTAGTGCCGGAAATAATTACATCTACCTCTTCAACGTTTATAAGTACGCAAGTACGTAATAAACGTCTAGTATAAGGTTTGACAAGGGTTTAACCTATGGAGAAGGGTATGGTCTATAAATGGATGCTTAAAGAGGTCATTTAACATCAAATATTACAAGTAATCAAGTAACAAATCCATGGCTTGCTTTACGTCCCACTAATTGCAGATCAAGTGTAATATCAGGGTATTTGAAAGATTATACTGGTCTTAGTAAAGCTAGTAAGCACTAATTTTGTTTGTCAGTTGTGTTACGACAACTGACAAACAAGATATATACTCAACGACCCGCGTGGCGGAGCGGTCACCATACCGGTCTGACACGCAGTGGGTCCCGGGTTCGATCCCCGGCCCTGGGTCTGGGTGTTTGTGTATTCGTCTTTGTGTGTCCATGGCACCCACGACATACGAGAAAATCCTAGTTTAGAAAGCGTGTAAGCGTATATATGTTATTATTGTAACTGAAAGGTTAGTTAAATTATCATTAAATATCGTGACGGTAGATTTATTGTGGTGTGGGTGCCATAGACGCAAACACATACATAACATGACTACACGATCACCCAGGCCTTCAACAGAAATCTAAATTTATTGAGTTGTCAAACTGACTGAAAATGGAATCCGTGATAAAACCAGTATGTCTGTTAGGGTAAGTCCATCTGCGTTTGCGTATTTTTTTGCGTAACTTTTGCTGATTTCTTTAAAAAAAAATGTTTGTTGCTTGACTGACCGACAAGCGAAACATGTGTGAGTTTAGTTCTGACCACGATCCATGTAACTCGAAATATCGTTAAAAATAAATTCAATACGCGAATGTGCGAACCGAAAAATCTACTAACAGGCGATTGTTTATGAGTCTATATAGGTTCATAAGCTATCGAATAGTCGCCGAGCAGTTGACAGCAATTTGACAACAGTTTTAGTAGTCGCTAAATGACGGTAAGTCTTTATCTAGTTATAAGTATCGTAGTTTTTATAACACTAGAGATCTTATAAATGATAAAAACACAATACCTACCAATGAGGCGTTAGAAAAAACATTTTTCCTTATGTTGCTTACAATAAGGTTTATGCGAAGATAATTTATACATGACCTATTAGATCATTGCAAGGACACGGACCGCTTATTATTCACCTGACTTGCATAGATAATATACAAACATCTAACGTGTGACAGGGTTTTGTTATTTTCAACGGTATAAACTTAATCAAGTCTACGCAAGAAAAAAATAACACCAAATTCTAGCTTCATTTTTTTCAAGTGCTGCCGTATGTAACACTTTTGACATATAGGGAGGGGAGAATAAGCCACCGCTAAGAGCGCTTCTCCTTAACGAGATGGAGATTGAGTTGCCACGGCAATATTGCTTTTATGGGATGATGGATGGAAGAAAGAGACTTGAGTCCCGGCAGTATTGCTTAGTCCTGCTAGCATTATTGCTTATGATATATTTACATTCGTATTACAAAACTGAAGGAAGTTAATTCCACATCAATTTAAGTATTCTTGAACCGAACTGGTTATAATTCTAAACGAACTAAATATTTTTATTTAAAAACGGACCTCAAAAATGTTACATACCTCTGAAAACGACTGTATTACCTCATGACAAATGTTTCCAACCACACAACTGATGATGAAGAAAAGTTGCCATCAATACCACACTAGCAAGTACGGTAAATAATTTACACATACCATATACATTCTTACGATGATCTATCAACTTATAACTTATATTTTCCTTAAAGTTCCATAAGTATGTATGTTATAGAAGTAGCAAACGACCATACAGTCCACCTGATTTTACCCCTGCCAGCCATCGACACCTGTGAACAACCCTAAATAAGATTACAATTTTACCCGAGGTCTACTACAGATGCGTAGCTGCCCCTGAGGTGAGGTATGCCTTCCCACCCTTCGATATAACTATCTTCATGAACTATCTGTAAAATTACTCAATTTCTAATATGAGGGTGGTAGAACTCTTTGTGGTCCGACTCCGGAAGCACCACCGCCACACCTATTTCTGCCTAACACTGCTGTTTAGTGTTATACGCTGTTCTGAATACGCTGTTGTGTTCTGGTCTGAAGGGTGTAGTAAGGGAGATATACTTTTCGGAGGCGTTCCATCTTAGTCCTCAGGGGTAGCAACGCTTCTGTGGCTAACCTTAGGTGAGACTTTGATCTTACCTA
>MOOZ01002457.1:219324-238286 GCA_002930495.1 Cecropterus lyciades
CAAATGTGAGATCTGAGCATTAAAAATGTACATCAATTGTTAACCACATTCATACAAATAAAGTTATTATTATTATTATTATTATTATACACACACATAATTTGAATCAAGGTTAAAAAAATAATATATTTTTTTAAATCGGGATTTCTGGATTGAATGCCGGAGCATTGATTTGTAAAAGATAATTAGTTGGAAACTTAATTTCACACACATAATTTGAATCAAAGATAAAAAATGAATATATATATATTTTTTTAATATTCTTAAATTATAGTAATTTTTGTGGTTTTACTTTAATTTCTAAAACAAAAGGCATTACAGCATTTTTTATCAAAGAAGCAATCGAGGATGCTGTCCACCTGATGATAAGTGGTCACTGCCCATTATGGACACCTGTAATGCTAGCACTTCCTACGCCGTCAGGGAAAGTAAGCCTGCAAGTAAAATATACATTATGAGTAAATATAATGTTTTTTCCCATGTCTACAACTCATAACTCTCGTTTAAACTGTACCAACGCATTATTGCGAGCTCTGATGTGCAGCGGGATGAAAAAAGCTGTAAAAAGTTTCGTAACTGTACTCGTATTAATGTACTTTTTAAGCTTTTGAAACCAACTTTTGTAGGTCACACCGCTCCGTAAACCATTTGATTTAAACCTCTATTGGCCGCTTAAAGGCTTAACTTATTGTTGCAATGTTTAATTAATTTCAGTTTATTTAGCAAACTAAATCAATTTATTGTAATAAAGTTTGTTTGATGTTGTTTCGTTATTGCAAAACCTCCATTAGTTGTGGCAATGTGAACTTGGCCGTGTCCTTGCGGTGTCTCGCCGAGGCTATCGAACGTAGGCATTAACCCCGCAATGTCGTGTCTGGCTCATTAGTCTATGTAGCAGTCCAACTATCCCGTTAAGTCCGATCTCCGAACCGCAATGGTACGATTGGTAGATTATCGAATAGACTTCGTGCAAGGTCGGTAACTAAGAGTAGGAATAAGATAGAGTACACGGAATTAGTACGTAATAACACGTAGTTATATTAAAAGTTCAGCGATCCCTCCAGAAATTTGAATTCGTATGTTAATACCGATGGTCATTATTGTTATAATTATATTTAAATTTTTTTAACGGTGAAATAATGCACTGTAAGGTTACATACTTGCTGAATTCTACGTCATGTTATGAACGCTTAGATATAAACTAAACTGTTCTAATTTGAGAGGTGCTCAAAAGTGGGATAAAGGCGATATAGTTTTTTTGGTACAAAATATATTAGTTGAACTCATCAAAATATTACTTTTGTTAAGTTATAAAAAGTTTTTTTAGTTCATATGCAATTCGTTGATAATTTACGTTGTTCAGACTATATGTCTATAGTGACGTAGTGTGACGTATAGTTCATCATCATACACCATCATTAGCACTCTAATGGTTATTCAACTTCTTTACCTTGTTGCCGAGGGATTCTATAACTTTCTTATTCTGTGGTCAAAATGCGATGTACTTTTGTTTCATTCAGATCGAATGATACGGTATGATTACTCAGGTTCTGATGGCGCACGGTCAAAAGAAAAACCAACAAGTTTTTTGAGTTCATCAACATGATCAGTTACGTAAACGGAACAGAGCTTTAAGCTTTTGCACTTTTTATTGGGTTTGATTTTGCTTATAGTTTGCGTTTTTAACTTTAGAGTTTAATATTGTATTAAGCGTCATTAAAATGGCGAGTAGGTCTGTCTATACGGAACCAGGTAACAGATTGTTTTCTTTTTAATTTGAAACTAAATTATATTTACATTTAATATAATCATTTAGTTTACTTAGTACATGCTACACCATACAACTAAATGATTTTATCTCATACAAATGTAGTTTTAGAAATATGAAAGTCTTTAGTAAGGCAATATTGTAGTAGAAAGCAAGCCAAGTAGAAAACAATATATGGGCGAAATTTCCCTCAATATATTCTCAATAGACCATTTACAGTGGCTTACTTTGGCCGAAAGAGCTTAATATCAGGTGTCAGGCACATTTGGCACATAATTACAAAAAATATATTGTAACAGGTTGCGTAAACATTTGGTTAAGTAGTATTAAGCTTAACGACTGACAGGGCTCGTTTAGTATGTGAATACCAAGGGCGTTACCTGCCACAGATGATGCTTCGTAATTTATTCGCTTGTTGGAGAAGTACCGATTTGACGTGAAAACGCCTTTAAATTAGGCACGGTGTCATGTATTTCTAAAAAAAACAAGTAACGATTTCTACAGTACGTTTCTGTGTACATGTAAATGAACACAGACTCTATCAGACTAACGAAAAAAAATTATTTACTTTAAATAGTCTGTATGCTCTTTGAGTGTCCTAAGTCATGGCACTTAGGACCTCTGGTCCAGGGGGAAAAATCAGTATGATGATTGTAAATAAGAATTTTAGATTTATATAATAATTATAAGCTAGATACTTGTTATCAGAAATGTATGCATGTTTATAATATAGAGGATTTTTTTTTACATTATTTTATTCCTACTTTGTATATAAACGCTTAAACGCTTTCTACACTCATAGCCCCACAGTAGGTTTTTCTCCTGTGTCGTGGGTGCCATGGACACACAAAGACGAATACACTAACACTCAGACCCAGAACAGAAATCTAAACTCATCATTCAGATTTCTGTCTGGCCGGGAATCGAACCCGGGACCCACTGCGTGTCAGACCGGTATGGTGACCGCTCCGCTACGCGGGTCGTCGTATATAATTATTCTACTCGTACAAAAAAGTCTTCGCACTTAGCGTTTTAACAAATTCGACGCCCTAAATGTATCTTAAATCTATATCAGGTGAACTTACTGTAGCAAGGTAAATAAATATTAAGCGAAGTATCCATCAAGCGACAAGAGCAAATACGAATTCGTTAAGTCCTGAAATGAATTACGAGTAGAAAAACACTCCAGGCACCTTTTGCTCCAAGTCAAAGCTTTAGAATACCTAGTGCTTAAGACGAATCAAATCTGATTATCGTAAATTTATGTTATACTTAAATTACGTGTTAAATCTGTCAGTAAATTGAAATTAGAGCGTGTAGTTCGTACGACCTGTAAATCTTAACTGATAATAAAAGTTAAGCGACGTTAGGCGCGGTCGGGATTTGGATGGGTGACCGCTAGTGGTAAAATTTCACACGCGCTTTTGCCTCTCACGCTGCTTTTGTTCTCAACCAATCCAAATATCTACCACAACCTAAAAAAGTCAATGATATTTATAATTATCATAACGACTGAGACGTTTCAAGTTGAACCAGTAAATTTTGAACAGTTAAATCCTGTAAAAGGTTTCCTTGACATTTCCAGATCACGTAACAGTTTCGTCGAAACAAGTAAAACAAACTTTTCATTTAAGGTTTCAGAGAATTTTTTAATAGAATACACCTGTAGGGTAGGATCGCTTTAATCTCTCATTGCCAATGACAGATGCCACGACGCAAAATAAACACCCTAATTGGAGTATTGATCGACAAAAGTAGCTGTCGACCTCGTTGTGAAAAATATTTACCCTCATTTTCATCGCCAATGTAACGGAATTACGTAGGTAATAGAATTAACAACGTATGTAGATTTTCCTGTTATGTTCTCGAATAATTATCGCGAATCGATTCGAGTACGTACTTGTATTCGGAATAAATAAATATCAGATTCTGAATTGAATACGGATATCATAAAATGTTTAATTGTATTTGTATTTATTATTACTGAAAATTAATTAATAGAACAATTTTACTTACGCAGATTACAATGAAATGTCGATATGAAATTATGTATAAAAAATATATAAGCCGCATAGCGCATTTCAGAGGTTTCGTTTTTCAAACTACTTTTTCATGTTATTGGACACTATTCGAGCGAGATCGTTCGATTTTAATAATATTATTTGCATACATTGGTGGAGGAAATTAAAGAACAAACATAAAAGCTTGTAAAACCGATTTATCACCGGTCTACGAATGTGGGGTTTCTTCGTGGAAAATAAAAAAAATGTCGGAATAGATTTTTAAAAAATTAAGCTTGACATTTGTAGTCAGATATCAGGTATATCGCACAATTCTAATAAACACCATGGAAAAATGATTATTGTATTCAATAGTAATCACGCCTTCCACAGAGTCTGATTCTCTAAAGGCAGTTTGGTCCAGTGCCCATCTTTGATGAATACAAATATTTCCTTATTACTCCACCCGACTTTATTATTCATGTTTCTTATACCCAGATATGTCAGCTCAAAATCCTTACAAGAATATTCGATACGACGAATGGAACATGTAGCATTAGAGATTTTATCTCACTGAAATGAATAACAGGATCTTCGTTACAAGGCTCGTCTGAAGGCCGTAAGTTATATATGGTACATAAAGTTAGAACTATAGATCTGGTATGTAGAGCTTTGTGTTGCCCTGAGGGATGCTTTCACGTGTTTATTTCGCTATGTAAGTTCAGGAGCGTTTAATTAGATTTGTATTCAGAGCATAAAGCCGACTAATTAAATAGACCTGCAGCCTTATTGCGTATTTTTGACACTTTGAGTGATTATCTTACATTTGATGTTCACTGAAATATGATGAAAACTGGCAGTTTTCTAAGATCGGTATTGGGTATCTTGTATAAATGTACATCATATAACGGCGTCTCACAACACAGCATTTGAAATCACTATTTTTTATCGATATTATGCGGCTAAATGACGAAAACACGTTACCATGCTTAACGTAATGTAATTTCGGGACGCTTTAGTTTTCCTGCTTTTTTCTCCCTAAATACTTTGACAGTTGACATGTTTACTATATTTGGCGCTAAATTCATAACTTATTTGATATTTACTAAATGTTGGTTGTGACATATTACAAAGTAAGATGCACTCACACTCCACTGATAGGATAGGTACACTTGCACAAAAGTTTAAAGCATCCTAGATCTGCAATACGATAATGTTTAATATTATTAAAGTGTGTATGTAATCAATATTTATAACTATTATTAGGATAGCCCCAGAAGTATGGATGAATGAAAAAATGAATCCAACTTGATATGTATTATCGATCCAAATGTATTAACAATAATTTATAATACTTGATAAGTGCATTAATCCACAACAAGTTAAAATTAATAATCACGCTAGGGAAAACACACCCGCCAAGTTTTACGTTTCCCGCGCTTTTTTATAATTTTACTTCTCATCTATATCTATGGCAATCGGTACATTGTTTTCTTATTATACAGCCAATATATACTATAGGCTAACACTATGTTCACTATATTGTTAATAAGTATATTTTAAAAAAGTATATGTAAGTATTGTATGTAATAATGTTAAGGAATTTACTCACTTTAGTTCATTGGGCACTGCCGTTCTTCGTCATGTTCTTGGTAAAAGTGGAACCAGGATTTCCGAAATATGTTGAAATCCTGCTTTACTCAGGCGAAAATGTGCAACAAACTCTGTCTCGGGTAACTGCAAGGGATCACTTGTATCATGCAAGCGACACCTCCTAATCCTTAAATTTCTTTGCTTTCTTTTTTCTTCAGCTTATTGATGATTATTTAATTATTACCATTAAAAAAATGAAACCACTATACACTAATAAACACTCAATATAGGTTTTTAAAAATCTAATAAAACAAACGTAATTAATTTTAATTTAATAAATAAATCTATATTGTATGTATTCAAAAAACGATAACAAATTCAACAAGAAGTGAATTGACAAAATTGAGATATATGCTTTATTTTAACTTTATTAAGGTTAATGCTGGCTTTTATAAACGTTCAGCTAATAGTATTGATCATTTTAAAATAATAAAACACTACTCTTTAGTAGTTTCTTTCACGAAAGGTTTGTTACCTTGAATTTTGAATTAATTTGATAGACACTAAGCGTACAGAATACCAATTATGAAATATCGATATAAAAACAACTGTCAAAAGGCTTAACTGTGCTTATCGCTGAATATAGGTGTTCATGACATCATCCTAGTTGTCAACTAAGGATAGATAATACGAAATAAGTTGATAGATACTTGTTCATCCGTTTGTAAAATGATCATCACTTTCAATTGTCAACTGAGATACGCAATAGCCCTGCTGATGATGTTGAGATACCTAGTATGATATATATATATAGCACCAAATATTATATTTTATTGGAAGTAAATTCTTAAGAGAAAAAAATTTACTTTAAATGAATATTCATGACTTTGCAAGGAAAAATTGGGAAAAAATCTCATTATAACACAACTTCTCCATAAAATTGTCATTAAATTTTAACCTAAGCCTATGGAAAAAGTGTAGCTAAGAAAGCTGGAGAGCTATCCTAGATCTCACACGTTATCTTAGAAGTAATTACTTATTTTTTAACATTTATTATTTTATGGGTACTCATGAGAGCAGTTTTTTTATTTCTTTAGTGTCTGTATTTTTAAGTACCCGTTACGCAATGAAATGCGTCAGTACCGCGTAAGTAATGATATATTTAACACCACGTTCGTTTGATAGAAGATCATTAATTTTTTATCACAAATCCGTGATTTAATAGTTTGCTATAGAATGACGAAGCAAACAATATTAGCGGCTTTTTCATTTATTAAATACTTTAATTTTATTAGCCGCGTGATGTCAGTCTCAAATGTATCAAATTGCACCACTACCTACGCAAAGGTTTAATAGGACGAGTCAGAAGAAGGATATTATAATTTTTATATTATTAGCTTAACAGATTCTACAAAATAAGGTTTCTATGGAATTTTCTCAGGGAAGTGAGCTATATATATATATTTTAATTTAAGCAGTTAAGTATTTTTCGTTTTAATACTTATTAATTTAAATTACCAGATTTATTTTACATTCCACGTTCTATTTATATCACGGTAACCTCAAAATTACCTTAATATTAGCTTACAAGATTAAAAGCTATAATAATATATAATATAATAAACTAACAAAACCAAATCGTTCCCATTACGGGTCAAGCGTTGCGTGCGAACTTCATAGAGACGATGACTTGGCGTGATCAAGTACATTATTAACTAGAAATTGATACACAAGATGACCTTATCCACGACCTTCTGTTCGTTACATATGAATGAGCCTTTAGGACTTGTGATAGTACAATGTTCAAGAATGTTGACTTCGCATACAATGAAGTGTAAGTACATATTGACCTATCGTGGACTTCGGGTCAGAAACATTTTATACGATTGAAGTAGCAACGAGCTTGCTGTCTACTTGATGGTAAATGGTCACTTATTGTCTATGAACGTCTGTAACCAACTGTTCCGTTTGTCCAGGCAGGTAACGTCGTCACGCGTATCTAGCGTGAAGCAGATCATGTAATTTGTTGGAAGTGTGGATGCTGCTTGACGAACGCATCCATAATTGAGTTTAACTAAAACCCCTGTTCTATATAGAATTGTTTACAGATATTCATGGGTGGCAGTGACTAGTTGTAGTATCATCAGATGGACTGCGTCCTCTCGTTTTCTTCTTAAATTTGATAGAAAAAAGTTAGGGCACCTTTTTAAAAATTTAAACTTATGTATGTTTTAAAATACTTAGACCTTGAAATAATTAAGAAACACCCAGCTTTGTACAAATATTGAAAAGAATTGAAAACGAATATCAAGAATCGAGTAATTCGAAGTCGATATCCTCTCCATCACTGGCGAACAACATTATTAAATATAAAGCTACAAGTAAGCCACATAATCTTCAAGTATTAAGTCCAAGGATCGCGTGCGAACTCGATGTAACAGAATCGATGAGTTGGCGTGATCAAGTATAGTATTATGAGGCGATGTAATGGCATTACGACGGGCTTGGACTTTGTGGGTCAGTTCAGAACACGAAAGATAGATAAAGTCTGTCCGAACATGAAATTGAATGGTATAAGTTGTGTTTTTTACGTTTCGGTGAGCGTACGTGAACAAATATGTTTAAACGCTAACGCTTTCGTCATTTATAGCCTTGCACCAGGATTTTCGTCTGTGTCGTGGGTGTCATGGATACACACAAACACGAGTACACAAACACACAGATAATCAAACCCGAAACTCTCTGCGTGTCAGACCGGCATGATTATCTTTCCGTCCTGCAGGTCTTCGTCGCATTTTGCGAATAAATATTTCAAATGTTTCACCAGTACATTGTTGTTTTATTTAATAATACAACATGATTTTTTTTTAATTTCCAAGCGTTTAATATCCCACAACAAAAATAACTCATTTAAAAGTCAGCTTTGTACTGAACGTAATCTATTCAGTAAATATAGGTAAGACTTCCAAATAAAGGCGATTCATCATTCACATTCTACGTGTCATTATTTATTTTATCATTACAAATGGAATCATTCAAATACGACATTAACCAGTAGAATTTGGTATCCTACTCTCTTACTTCTTACTAATATAGAGGCGAAAGTTTGTGAGGATGTATGTTTATTAGTCTTGAACGCAAAACTACGGGTTGGATTTTGTTATAGTTTGGCACGTACATAGTTTATGACCTAACTTAACACATGGGACACTCATTACCGTGGTAAACGCGACCGAAACGTGCGGAGCCGCAGCAATAAGCTAGTGCTTCAATATTTTTCGCTCCGTCGAAGATTAGTCTGTTTTTTTATTCTGAGGTCCGCAGTTATGGCATGAATTAATACAATAACCCGCGGACTCGTACAATTTATCCTGACGTATGTATAATTGAGTGAATGTGTGTTTGGTTCTCTATTGTGTTATTATGTCCATTTCTATTCGTTATGCCACCTTCAAAACATAACATTGGTGAATACCATAATAATAAATAATTTTATTTCATGTGTAATTTAGCGAATAAAATTTATGCGAAGAATTCATGGGCATCTTCTAATAAATTCTCCCGAAACCACCAATTCACATTAGCACAGTATGGTAAAACATATGCCTCGTCCACTTGCGAAAAAAGATTCGTGGCCACTAGTGTACTGGCATATAACAAGAGTTGTAAAATAGTACTTCATCCTTCCGCCCGTTGAGATCCACTGATGTTCACATGTCTAAATAGTCTCGACGGAGGTATAGACACTGCGCCTGGCACGCGTGCTGGTTACCGTAGGGAGTGTTAAAGTTACTCAGGAAGACGGTACTGCCCATCTCTTACATTTGTTGCCTCCTACGATATCTCTGAGAAGAAAGGGAATAGTGCTATTACGGACCGACACATCATAGTTTAATATTTGCATCTATACTATAATATACGAGTAGTATAATAACGCTATGATAATTTTATAAAGCTGAAGCGTTTTTTAGTTAAACTAATCTCGGGAACTTTTTCTGCGGACCAGTAGTTCGAGTTAAAAAAATATTATGTTGAATAGTCCGTTTATTGAGGAAAGCTATAGGCTATATAACATAACGCTGTTTGTTTGTTTTTTTATGTAGTAGCGGATGAAGCCTTGGGATAAATGTGTAACATGTAACGTGAAACAATTCGATTACAAAGTACACTCAGATTAATTATGCAAACAATTTACAATTGAGGGATGACATGTTGCGATACAGTGGAGGGGAAATGTCCATTTTGCATACATTATTGACATGGTACTTGATTAATTATTTACGAGCTCGGAATTAACTTGGTACTCGAAAGATAATACAATAGTAGTATGAGTAGTTCGTATATATTTTTGATAGCGTTAACAACGACTAATCTGATTCATTATTATATGTTACTGGTACTCACGATATGCGGTTTTTGAATTTCTTTTTGCCGATATTTCAATTTGTTATGATTTTGTTATCACTGTTTCAATTTGTTATCACCATTATATAATATTAATGTATCATTTCCGCGATAATATTAGTCTAACATCATACACTAACTGAGTGTTATCTAAATATTTTGGAATATTAATATAATTATTTATAACATATTCGTTTATATAATATATTCCTTTATAACTGTAAGAGTCAACTCTAAAAACTAAATTTTAAACCGTTTGAGCTGAAATTTTGTTTAGTATGTGGTTTGAATGTTTAGTGGCGTCATCCTAAATCTAATATGGCAGAACTCCCAAGATGGCGGCTCAATTTTTTATGTTCCATTCCAGAATATGATTATCAATGTTAGGATCTTATTTATTTCTTGTACATCCTAAATCTAATATGACAGACGTCCCAAGATGGCGGCTCAATTTTTTATGTTCTATTCCATAATGTGATAATCAATGTAATGGTCTTATTTGTTTCTTTTACAAGTTTTTATCACAGTATAATGACAGAATACAAACATTAAAATAAAATATAACATAAATATAGTGAAGTTGTTTTTTGTGAAGTAGCTATTTTGGCAGTTGCCAGTGGTCAGCCTTAAATTGGTTATAATTGTTATTGACTGAATTAGATACAATTACAAAACACCTGTCAGTTTTCAGGTGCTCTATAAACGCACACTTAGTCAGGTCCGATCAATGAGCGGTCAATCTTAAGTTTATTTGTAATTTTAGTATGTTGAAGTAGATAGACCTAATACATATTTTTGTCAGTTTTCGGCTGCCCTATAAACGTACCCTTACTCAAGTCCGGCGTTACGCGATAAGCAATTTAATTATGCCCCCGGGAACAAGTCCAAATGAAGACAAGTCACAACACAATTTCATGATAAACTAATCTTATCGAGCCCTCCAGATACTCGTGGTACAAACGAAAATTACATTTGCTATTTAAGCAGTTTTGCTATTACGTTTATGCCATAACACAACATAACATAACGGGTTAAGGGGATTTGATGTTTGAATTATTTATTTTTATTTGATTCAGTATCAATCATTTTGTCCATCTTGTAAGTAGTCACTGCCGCCCATAGATATCTATAAAAATCATACTGAACTGGAGTTCTCTCTGCAGTCAGTCACAGATGTGTTGTTTCTCCCAAGGACCGTGTAGATCGTATGCATTCAAATAAGCACTTTTATTAAGTTCAAAGATATTCAAGTCAATATAACCTTACGTACTCAAACTTTTTAGAAGCGATAAATTTGAAGGCCTCTCAAATAGGGGCTTGAGGGCAAAGTATCCAATCCATCTCTGATTTTTCGGAGTTATGTAAGTTAAGAAATAATTATTAGATACTTTCACGAAGCAAAACAACTTGAAGAAATACATCTACGACTTCAACGAGTATAAAAAAGTTCTCAATGTACTTGGCCCTCATGGTGAACTACTCTCCTAAACTCCTCTTACTCTGACAGGAGAACCGTGTCCAGCAAAGGGACTATGGGTTAACGACTACGACATAAAGTTTTTGCTGTAAGTATCAATTTATGATCCAATATAATTATGAATTTGTATCGTACATCTCAATTAAAATATCTTTTCAATTAACTTCCACTTTCAATAAAGGTATTTGCCTTAAATTTCTACCTATCTGTAAATTTGTATTAAGTTATAAAAAAACTTATTTGCTCTAATTTCGCTACTTAAGATAACCACAAATTAGCTTTGCTTTCTAAGATTAGTTTAGTTAAGATCAGCACGCAGAAGACGCAAGAAATAACAAGTAGGTACAATTTAATACCAATGTCCGGTAGCAAGTATGAAATTAAATTATCCACGGCCGCTGTTTAGATCTTACATCAAATACGGTAGCATGGCTCTAATACTAGCTTCATATGCTACATGTGCATTCTATATTAGGCATGCACCCGGTTCTAGCTGATTCTGGAAATAACCGGTCATTTGGACTTCTCGGTTCATTCGTAATTAAACCCGGTATTAAAATTAAACAAAATACCGGGTTCGGTCATTAGCTTGTTATTCTTCACGTAATAATCTGATACACCATTGTGTTGCTTTTGGAATACGTGAATTATAATGGTTATTTTTAAGTGAATATTTTGTTAGACACGCTGGGAATGTAATATATTACATTACATTGTAATAAGATTATTTATATATGTTGTTTAAGAATGGAAAAAGAACTGAAATCGCTTCAACATCACACATAAATACAGATTTATACGTACATCTAAATGAACATTTAAATAAAAAGGGAAAATTCTTATATTTCTTAACAACCTAAATAACCCTACGTGCAATCCTACGAATGACAGGTTTTTCGTTATTGCCTTGTTTGGCAAAAAATATTTCCATGTAAAAAAAGACAAAACTAGAACTAAATACGCGTAGAGCTGCCATTGTGTTAGTTATTGGATATTTGTACTAGATCGTTTGCTTAAAATCATTACTAATAAAATTAAAGGATTTTCTAGGTTTACAGTTAAAGGTACAAAATGTAGAATAAATCAAGGAAGAGGTATCACAATTTTTAACGGTAATGGTAAAAAATTTGACGACAGGAGAGCAGTTAGCATACCGATATAATAAGTACAAGGGTTCCAAGTACGATCCCGACCAAACACAGATGAACTGTTCTGGGTTTGTGTGTGTGTGTGTATGTGTGTGTGTGTGTGTGTGTGCGTGTGTGTATATGTGTCCATGGCAACATCCACCCAGGAAAAATCCTAGTGGAACTATGAGAGAAGATAGCCTTATTATTAATCAAATATGATAGCCAGTACTTTTTGAAGTATGGGATAAATCTCTTACGTACGTTATTTATGAATCGTTTTTTATTGCTGCCGATAAATCCACAATACGAAACCCTTCACAGCCCGCCTCACAGTAACTTGACTTTTTAATCAATGACTCAATCCCTAAGAATCTCCTCCCGATCATATTACTTATACTTACATCATACGATACGGCACACAGTTATCGGTATAATACTAACTAGATACGGCCTGTTGCAAGCAGCGCCACCTACGCTCAGCTCACGCAACGCTTCCAGTAACATGTAGCTTACATGACATCGACACGCGATCCGCGAACTAACTGTGACATATAACTAGGTTTTAATAGGCTAGGGAGCTTGTTTATATAGAACTGAAATATATACTTGTGGATACGAATTAGAACTGAAATATCTGTGTGATCCGACATTACGGCAATTTTAGTACTTGTTGCTTACGAAACTGAATAAAAAACAGTGCTACTCTGAAAGTGCCGACGTAAGTGTAAACTTGAACAATTTTACAATACTTATAAGTATAATAATAAATAGATATATAAATAAATATAATAAGTATACAATAGTTTTGTATACAAAAGTCTCGGTTATAGTGTAAAGTGTCGCGAGATCATTGGTTATTCCTATCTCAAAAAAATCCACATGCATGTGTATCTATCTACGTACATCCACAATATATGTACTTATGTATACTTACATATACAATACATATATGCAGAATTATTGGTTACGGTAACAATGTCGCGGTTTCAATGGTTTTTTTTATTCCATTTCAAAGAGTGCCCAACACGTGTAAAGGAATTTTTCACTTAAAAAATAACATGAAATTCTTGCATATAGGCTTGCTCTTTAATAAAATCATAGGAATTACGTAAGCGATATCACAGCTATTTTCGTGCAACATTGTCGAATTAACCACAGATAAATAAAAACATGAACTTCTTTTTAGCTTACATTACTATTTAGACGCAGACCTAGAAACGAAATCTAAATTTATTATTTATGATCCTAGTATCAGAGTAATAAAAAAGTACTAACAACATTAGCGGGTCTGCGTGTCCACTTCTTCTTAATCAAAAGTACCTACTTCATTTTGTTTCTGAGTTATGCAAACAATAATTAAAAAATACGAGTCAAAAACTTTCTTCATTTTCTTTGCGAGCGACATAATTACGAAATTCAATTAAAGAGGTTGAAAAGGTCATTGTGAAAGAAGGACAATGTGACGTGTTATTAAAGAAACAATTTTGATTGCAAAAATGTAAAACAAGCCTATTACCGCTGCTTCAACCGCTATGGTCACATATGCCAAGATAATGTGTCCCATGTATCAATCCAGGGGTACAATTTCAGCAAAATCAAATCAGTACTTTTTGCGTGCAAGAATAACAAATACACATACATCCTCACTAACTTTCACCTTTATTATATTAGCAATTAATAAACAAACAATTTTAAATTATATCAAGAAAGAATTATTATAACCAAACATGGTATTTATTTGCACATGTGAAAAACGCTATACGGGATAACTTGCGTATACGCCATTCGCTTGCTTCCCTCTTATACGTTACAACCCTGGAATGGAATACAATCCCAGGAATACAGTATTCAAATCACTTCGCTCCTCCAATAAATTCCAAAGCAAACAATAAGCGAATAAATACTTAATACTCATAACGCATCCAGCGCGTATAAATTCTTACATCTCGAGCCGCGACGCTCACGGAAGCGGTAACCTGTAACAATATTGCATGAATTAAACGTCTGTCCGTTGCATACTTATGCTAAATTAATAATCCTGATCGCTGCATAAGAATATGCTATGGAAGTTGTGAATATGCAGTCGCTGATGTTTTGAAGTTTTATTAGGGTTAGGATGGTTCTTGTGACGTAAGTTCTTTCGATAATGAAATTGTTGTTTAAAATAAAAAAAATACATTTTGTAACACTAATATTATTCCGCCTTTTACAATGGGAGTATGGAGCTAATCTCCCAGGGACACATGAGATTTTTTAAGGTGTGCGCAAATTATAAAACAGTTATTACTTCCTTTAACTTTTATTAGCGACGGAAAGTAAGCAAATCTACAGATATCTGAGAGTTCTCTAAGAAAACTATCCTCTGATTTTTTCATAAAAAAATCTGTGAAGTATTTTAATCAACATTTGGATAGCTGTGGATGTGTGGATAGCCTTAATTATTTTTAGTCTGGATTCTTCCAGACCGGTGCCCAACAGTGGATCATAAAAAGGGGTTGATGATGATTTTTTAACCGTAGACATGCGACATAATGCCATAGTAAAAATCTAAAATGGGTGTATTTTAGGTATATTTTACGTATAACTATTATTATACGTAAAAGGTTTTATCACGCGTACCTGACCAGGCAATCATAAAAAAAATAATTAAAACCCTGTTTGTCTTACTCTGGGTGCCGGTATTGTCCTTGTGTGTATCCTTACCACCCTCAACTTGTTGGAGTAATGGAAATTATGGAAAAAGTAATATTTTTATAATGTAAAGAAAATAAACACTCTTTATAAATCAATGTATCTCATTCTAAAACCATAATATTGATTATGGGAATAAAGTTAAAGAATTTTATCTTTTTATATTTAGTTGAACAGACCCTTACCTGAATTGTGTATATAAACTATGAAGAGAGAATTATTAATTGAATTCATGACAGGTTACACGTTAATGTTGCATGAATTAAACATAGTAGCATCGAGCTGCCGTCGCTGCTACAATATGAAATTTATATGCAGAGCGCTCCTGGGAATACCTTCTTTAAGTTCACTTCCTAATCTTTCATCAATTACGTGTAAAGGCTATTGTTCATGTCTATTTCAGTTGATCATGTCTATAGAATTACTAATGGATAGATGTGGCTACCTTTCAATATTACATGAATTAACACGACGGCGACGCGATGCAACGATTAATTCTAACCACTACACGACGAGTGTAGCAAACACGCTATTGGTGATGTTTAATTAATGATGGTATAACTTCAAGTTACTTAAATCAGTTCAAGTTACAGATAACATGATAAAAGATTATTTATATAGGTACAACACACTTCGATAAAATAAAGGACGCCTGGGTCGCTAACTACCAAGGACTATTTTATACATAATTATATCAAGGGGTATGGACTTTCACTGACTCAAACTCCGCGATATTTCTCTGGACACTTGGTATTGGGTCACGAGAAGGCGATAGCATTATATTCGCAGCCTGGCAACGTCCGCCGGCGCTGGTGTTTACGCCAGCCATGTCCCGAGAGGGACTTGTGCTCATGAGATATGCGTGCAGACGACATCTGGAGCCCTAATGACCGGTGTTAGAATCCTCCTGATTCCCTGAGTCCCATGAGCCCATAGAGGCCTATGGGCTAATGGGACTGAGAATGAGTGGCTTTCTTCAAAAATCGCTCTTCGGCGTCCCTTGCGTCTGCGACGAAGCGACTGGGAAGATACATTATCGTCAAGCCACTGATATAGTGACACAAGGGCTCTCGCTTCCGAATCTCAGGGCGAAGAACCCGCCAGTACGCAGACTGAGAGACTACTGGCCGAAATTTGTTCTAAGTACGACATATCGAACAAAAATCTTAACAATATTCATTAGATTCCATTCTTGTTAGAAGTTATTGGAGACTATTGGTTTCGATAACAATTTTAAATATTATTTTGGAAATCCGAATTTGCTTCATATATACTTAATGCATACCTATTCAAGCAAATAAATAATTGAATTTGATTTTCAGAATAATATTTTATTAAAGAAATTTAAGGCATGTAGGCTTTCTCATTAAATTCTCCTTTACAGTTACTGTTAAACACTTATCTCTAATAGAGAAAGAAATAAGAAATAAGAAGAAAGTTTAACAGAGATGTTTAGTGATTATAAAATCACCTTACAGACCCCTTGACTTTAGCTAGACTTAGTAGAAAGAGAAATCTAAAGGATAAATATGATTTCTCAGATTTTGACTGTTTACTTTATCCTAGCATTTCGCGTGACTATATGAATGCTGATCTTAAAACATATTCACATAATTATATTCCTCTAACGCACCTAGGGAAGTATAATTTCGCGAAGGGCAGTTACTTCTTAAATTACTGTTTGGAATTTGTAAGACAGGCGTCGTAGCGTCGGTACGTGCATCAGGCGAGTTGCACTCAAAATTACGAATAATTTCATCCGTACCTGAGCACTTAGAAATCGTGATCGTGATAGATACTATGCCCTTAGTAAAGGTGGTAGAATTCTTTGTGGTTCGACTCCGGAAGCACCACCGCCACACCTATTTCTGCCTAATAACAGCTGTGTTATGAGCTTCTGTATTTTACACTAAAGGGTGTGGTAAGGGAGACATACTTTTCCGAAGCATTTCATCTTAGTCCTCAGGGGTAGCAACGCATCTGTGGCTAACCTTAGGTATCACCTATAGTTAGCCACAGGTGCGTTGCTTTGATTTTACCTAGGGTTGATTACAGATGTCCATGGGCGGCAGTAGCCGCTTACAATCAGATGGGCTGAATGCTCTTTTGCTACTTGCATAGTATAAAAAAGTAAGAGTTTAAAACGTTTACTCATGACCATAGCCGATAACGTTTGAATCGCCCAAACATTGGAAGGTAATATCAACGTATGGCCGAAAACTTTCTTATTTAATTTTATTAATTTTCCGCCCAACTTTCTTTTTTCTTTTATAAGAACCTTCTTTTGACAATATTAAACACAACAAAAAAACAATTAGTAAAACCGGTCCAGTAGTTCACGCGTAGTGTCGTGAACAAGGATTTATGTATATGGATTCATGTGTTTTAAATTATATCTAACTATAATTTTTATATCATATTATTTATACGTATCAAATGATTTATTACGTGTACGCCATACTCATAATTTAATTTATAGGACTCTGACTACGACTGGATTTACTGCACTAGATGAGTGTACGTATACTCTGGGTTATTTAGGAACGGCTTACCACATTCCTCGTACCGTGTCCACTAAATCATTTGCTTCTTCATTGCTTGCTTAGGTACAACAGGTTAGGTTACTTGGGTTAAGCCGAATCGCTATAACTAGCGTAAACGAATCTCAGATTGCTTTGTAATGAGAAACAAAGGAAGGAGATAAAATGCCATCTTAGAGTTGTTTCCGTTTCGTTTTAATGTCTTGAAATCTATGATAGTATACCCTACATTGTTTGTCACGAGAGCTCTCGAGGGCGACAAGGAAAATATATTTCATTTCAATTTAATACCTTTAAGAGACAGTTCAGCTGAATCAGAGTCGGATATTGTAAGGAGACCGGATGGTCAGCTGTCTGCTTATGTCCAAAGGGGTCACGCT
The DNA here is from genome assembly GCA_002930495.1 of Cecropterus lyciades. NCBI lineage: Eukaryota > Metazoa > Arthropoda > Insecta > Lepidoptera > Hesperiidae > Cecropterus > Cecropterus lyciades. Next base: position 237,308 of record MOOZ01002457.1, read on the forward strand.
ACGGTGTTAGTTTTTGTTCCCGTCGCCATTTGCGGCAAAATAACTCAGTTAACCGTGAACTGGTGTATTTAATTAAGTTTTTATGCGGATTGGCGATGAATTCGTGTAATGCTGTTGGGAAATTTACTTAATAAGATAAAGTTTCGCTTGTGTTGCATCTGTCGTGACAAAAGCCTCAAGGTCACACATGGATCAGATGGTAACTACCACCTGGACATCTGTAATCAACCACAGGTAAGATATGAATGCTAACTGAGATCAAACAGATGCGTCGATATCACTGAGGACTATGTTGGAATAGGTACTACGGATTTGAACCAACCATCATATAAGATTAGAATCTTAAATGAGATCGGTCACAAATGCATTGCTATCCCTGAGGACTATAGGACTAAGTTATACCCCGGATAAGAAGCTCTTACCCCGTTGAATAATATTCTAATTATTGGCAACACAAAACGCCATGTAAGATAACATCTCATAAGATAGCATAAGCAGCCTCCTAATCTCACCCTTCTAATCAGAACACAAGAATACGTTGCTTTGGATAGACACCGGAGCGATGAATTTAGTTTTCGTAACTGGGATTGCGTGTTTGTCTTTATTCATGACGCCCACGGCATAATTAATCCAGGGTTACTTTAGTAATCCTATAGGAACAATGAGCGTAGTAGACGTCATTTTTGTTCCCAGTACACAACAGCAACAGTACAGTACATTTTTTTAAATTATTGATGTAGCAAACAAGCATGTAGTTCATGTGATGATAAGTGGGCACTGCCGGCCATGGATTTGTTAGCAACTTCACATAGAGTAAGGGTTCTATCTGAAGTCAATCACAGTTGCATTGCTACTCCCGAGGAATAAGACGATCGCCTCACGGAAGTGAATCGGTAAGAACTGCATCACTTTAGAAAAAATGGAGAGTTATTGAAATTGAAGGATAAGGTTGAACAGCAAACAGCTTTGCTACGATATC
>MOOZ01002457.1:242604-254487 GCA_002930495.1 Cecropterus lyciades
AATATTGTAAATTTTGCTGTAGATAATATAAATAAACCTTAGAAATTACCTAAGTAACACTTTCTGCATTTATGCTTTATTTAGTGTCACATGGTAAATGTTAAGAAGATTAACAAAAGAGAAGATACATATAAGATGTATAACATAAATTGAAGAAAAATACAAATACTTAATGATACATCTCGATGAAGATATAATTTAAAATCGCCCAAAAAATTTTGAAGATTTTTTTTTAGGTATATGTTTTAGCTACTGCCACCTATAAATATGAAATCAACCCCAGAGTCTTACCTGAGGTTTCGTTGCTACCCCTGAGGACAAAGTTCTTTAGATACATCCTCACACCACACGACAATGCTTAACACTAATAACATACTAGATAGAAAAAGGTGTGACCGTGGTGCTTTCAAAGTTGAACAACGAAGAGGTCTATAGGTGGTACCCCTCTTAATTTTCGTTTGAATATATTGCATGGGGTACTACCCCATGCAATATATTCAAAGGAAAATTAGCCGTTGTAGCTGTTATTTTTATAAAATATGGAAGTAGCAAACGAGCACGCAGTCCGCTTGATGGTAAGTGGAAACTGCCGCCCATGAACATATAATCAATCCCATATCTCCTAATCCTATAATCAATATTCTATAATCAATCTCCTATCTCCGATAAGATCAGAGTCTTACCGGAGGTAAGTTACAGATGCGTTGCTACCCATGAAGACTGAGTTGGAACGCGACAGATATGGTGTGGTAAGAGAGCCATACTTCTGTTACTATACCCTTCATACTTTAACACAGCAGCAGGAAATAGTAATGGCGGTGGTGCTTCCGGAGTCGAACCACAAAGAGTTCTACTTTTAAATTTATATATCCATACACTACAAACTCCATATATGCATTATTGAACACTTAAAATCATTTCTTTTCCTTATAATTCTAAAGAACTTACTCGACTATACCATATACCGTTTAGTGGTTAATTATTTAAACTTTTTAAAGACTTACCATCGCGCATTGTGACGTCATGTTCAGTATTTGACCGGCCAAAATACTGAATTAAATAAAATTATAAATTCAAAAATATTGACGTTCTGATAGTATACACATATACATTATACAGTCAGTATTCATTACTCGGTTATCGGCAGTACACGATATGTATATTATATCATTTGTGGTGGTCACGGGACCTTACTTGAAGTGAAGTGCAATAGGCTGAACGGTCGCCAAACATCATGCACAGAAGACGGAAATATTTATATATAATTTTCACCTGTTTCTATAGCCACTAGCACGTTTTAAATTATATCTATTGGCTGAATCTTCGGGAATCCTTCAAAAGATACCTGACGACGTGGGAGCGACGCCAGGTTATGTGGGATTTTTACCGCACTAAAACCCTCCCTTTGGCCGTCCTAGGCGCTGCGAAGAGGACTCCGGTATCTCCAAAAGAACGCAACCGCAGCCTCTGAGCGAGTTGCCCCATCGGGCTCCGCCCAGGTAAGCGGCTGGGCCCACCGTACCGCCTGGTCTTTACGGACGTATATGTGTACCGACCACACATACTGCCGTCCTTCCCGGGGTCGCCTGGCTGGACGGTTCGAGCTCCCACTCTTGCCGCCCGTAACCCGGGAAGCCCCTTTTAGTCACCTCATACGTCAAAAATCCCACATAACTCGGCGTCGCTCCCACGGCGTCAGGTACCTATTGAAGGTTTCCCCCTCGAGAACAAAAAAAGAAAAAAGCCTGTTCTTCCCGCGATAAAAAATGTAGCGTAATAACTTTAAATAGTAATAACTTTTGATCAAATGGATTTTAATGAAACAAAAAAAAACTAAATTGAAATACGAATTCAATCCATTAAATCAGGTTCAGTAGTTATGTTCTGGTTTGATGCGACTTTAAACACACAAACAAGCTGACCGACCATTTGTCGGTCAGCTTATCTGTGTGTTTAAACTAATGTGTGTGTGTACTAAAAATTATAGAAAATTCTATTGAGGACTGAGAAGATGTAATATCTTCTCAGTCCTCAAACAATGTTCTTTTAATTTTTTTTCTTAGATACATTGTGAATATTAATTTTAAAGACTGGATTGTACGTATTACAATGTAACCCAACCACACCACGGAATACATACCTAATTTTAAAATTACTAAGTCAAATATATTGACCCCACAACATTTTTATTCTCAAATATAACTTTTCTCGATGCTTAAATCTAATAAAAAAGACGTATTTATAAATTGTAACACATTATTATAATTAAGATTAAGTTAATATCGAAATCACTAATGCGCAACAATAATTTTTATCGAAGGCCAAAGGTAAAACGTAAAACCCAAGAAAAGCGTTTAATCCTTAAAGAAAATATTAGCGCTTCGAAATACAAAGCACTCCAGGTACGTATCTGGGGATATAAGCCTACATACGTACAGGTTACTTAGTATCACGCTCCACGAAGGACCTTTGACAAAGTAATGACGCCGCGCAGACAAAGGTTCCACATTCCCCTACCTCCCCTACTTGTCTCCCGCGAGGGTGTCTCTAAAGGCGGCTTTAGAGAACAGGGTATTGTTAGCACAATTCTTAGATATTCATTTTTAGAACAAGCGTCTATTGCCTAACTCAAGGGCCATGAAACATTCGCTTTAAGCGTTATTTGCTAATCGCAGTAAGCGTGAGCGATATTTAGTTCATTCCTACAATTTGCGATTCTTCGTGGCCTTATAAGGTCGGATATATATATTTGTGTTTAACGCTTAAAGATTAACGCTTGTGCTTGTAGCGGAAAACGTATGACGCTTGACCCGAATGTTTTGTGGCCCTCCCTCGGCTAATAATACTTACGTAGAATTTGACGCGAGGGTTAACATAAAGCACCCACGTATTATTTGACAATGGCTTTCACAAAATTCGCGCTACAGTTTTTAGGTTCATTTTATATTCTGTTATATTTGCTAGTTCGAATATTTGTCACGGAAGCACAGATCAATGGATGAATGTACATATAAAATTATACGTTACATGGATGCATGAAACTGTGTAGATATGTCACCAGAACTAGTATTTTAATAAACTTATGTATATATTTGTAGTCCCTATGACTAATTTCATAGGGACTACAAATTAAATCAAATAATAATAAACCGAGAACTCTCCTCCTTCTATGCTTGGCTAAGGCCCGCGCAGATGGATTCTTTACCCCTCAAAAGAAATGATCAAAACAAAATACAATGAAAAAAAAAAATATATGTCACTGCCTAATGGAAAGCAGTACTCCTTTGAATATTTTTATTTGCAACACCTGTATCGCCAGTGCATTGAAAACCTAGAAAAAGCCTACAAAAATCACAGAGGTCAACATTTTGTATCCATGATGCCGGAAGGAGAATACTCCACACTAATTCTTAGCGTAAAGCAGTTTTTGTTTCGTTGTAATGAGTGGTAGCCGGCTCACTTTCATATGAGCAACCATCTTAGATCTTGGGGGTAGCAATACATCTATGATTGACTTCGCATAGAACCCAGTTCTAAATAAAGTTGCTGCAGTCTGCAGTCCATGGGCAGCAGTGACCACTTACCATCAGGCTAACAGCATATTTATATGCTACTTCAAAGTTATGAAAAAACAGTTAAGACGTCTATTATATTTGTATAGTACCAAGTATCCGTAGGACTGACTACTTAACAATAAGTTCTACTATTTTAGATTTGATAATTGGAACTGATATAGAGATCAGTTCCAATTATCAAATCTAAAATAGCTAACATGTATTATGAACTAATATTATAAAGTAGAAGAGTTTGTTTCTTTGGTTGAATTGGAAAATTATTTTTGTGTTGAATACTGCATTTATTGAGGAAGTTTTTTTTTTTTTTCGTATTTAATAGCAGGTGATGCCACGGGCACAGCTAATCATTTCGAAAACCACCACCCTTAAAAGTGCCCTTAACATAAGCAACGCTGAAGACTTCAAAAAATTCAAAATTTTTGCCACTTTTCCCAGGACAAAATTTAAAATCCTGGGCACCCTAGCAGCCAATGAGAGTGCTATACAGATCGCACGTTTTGATTCCCCTCAACAAGACGCGCCCTGGTTACCCTGCGTGAATGCTCCGCGAGGCAATCAGGGTTATAGAGATGAAAGTGACATTTTATTCCGGGAAACCGTTTGAGGTGTTTTTATTTTGATTGAATATTTATTTTTAGTCACCGTCGAAAATTCAGGCAAAAGGATGAAATTTTTCGTCAACAATTCTTGGCTATGGTTTTATATTTATTCTTACATAACTTGTTGTATGTTAGGACAGCGTCTGATTTTAACCTTTTAAGATGAAAGTAAAAAGGGATACGGACTTAGATTAAATTTTCATTACGTTCTATGGATAGCTAGAAATAACTTCCTTAATAGTAAGACTGATGTCGACTTGATTGTAGCTCTTGGTTCTAGCTCCTTGGTACTTGGTTGTATGATTCGAATTATCCTATCATGACCATGTGTACCATGCACACTGACATAATCCTAACGATAGGGCCTATACATAAAAAGAGGTTTAGTAGATTTGACACCTTCTGTATAGTGTATATCAGAGTAGTCTATTCTATCAATAATTGCTTAGTGTTTTTGTAACATCAAGTTACCAAAGCAACATACAGTCTACCTGATGGTAAGTGGCCACTTCGAACCATGATCATCTATCCTTGATGACTAAGTTGGAACGCTTCAGGCAAGTATGTCTTACCACACCCTTCAAACTAGAACACAGCAGCGCTTAACGCTACTGTTATGACCTCAAAAAGGTGTGACGATAGTTCATTCGAAGTTGAATGAATGAAAGGTTCTAGAAACTTCATATCTAACTCCAGACAATCATTTATTTGTGTGTCATATAGAGCCGTTCAACAGTTTTAAGGTTTTTGTAAGAGTAAGAAATATTTATACACCGATCTCTCTATCTATACAAATATTCGCCTTTATAATATTAATAAGATCACAGTCTTTTATTGTTATTTCATTACAAAACGAATAAAAAGGAAGCTGTATAACATTAGCTAAAATACTCATATCTTATGTTACGAGTACGAAATTCCGCAAAATCACCAACCCTGTCTAAATCCAGTGTATGACGAAAAGCTTATGTCCCCCGACGCCTAAGTAAACTATTTTTAGAGGGCTCGGAGTGCCATCGCCACGAGGGTACGTGTCAGTACGTCTTTCAGAAATAATTATTATTTCTCTCGTGCGTACGTTGTTTTTTGGCCAGAAATATTACTGACTCACGCCCGTAGGTAACTCGAGATAAGTGTCGGTTACTTTTAGAAGTCTGGTATTGTGTCTGAGTGGGTGCTTCATGCGTACCTAATGTATGAAATAAGGAGGGTGAAAGTTGGAAATTGTGACGAAAAATAAAAATATCAACCAACCTTATATTTGTGAAGTAATAAGTGAAGAAGGTTTAGAATTGTGTCAAAAAAATAAATCAACCTTACATTGGAAAAGTGAATCTGTCCTAAGCAATCTTAATTCATCATCATCAATTAATTAATACTCTCGTTAAACATATAGCCCTCTTAAAATTAAATTAAACATGAATTACGACCTTAAACTAAAAATATTAAGAAGCATGGTACTTGACCAAGAAATATTTCAGAATCCAAATCATCTCACTTCATCATCATTAACCCATTACTTATTTTATGATACTACTTTAGACTTTTGACTTTCTTCTTTCACTTTCCTCTTTTTTTCTTCTTCCATTCCTTTCTTTATTATTTTATATCCCACTATTATCTTCTCCTAATAATCTTCAACATTATTTCTAAACATTGCATGATGCCACATTGTAAACAAACTCAACACTGACATGCCATGTAAACTCCTTTGATTGGCACGTGTCAAATTCCTCTTTCTCATTCATCTCTCACTATTTCCTTCTCGTTTTAATTTGCAACAGTATTTCTAAACCAAGAAACATCGCAACTTGCAACAATGTGAACAAACCTGCTACTCACATACAATGTAAAATCTTTTAATTGGCACGTGTCATTTTTTCCCGACTCACCGGTCCCGTCACGTCATGTCATCATCGCCGTGACAAGTTACAGGCATTCCGTACTTGTCATACTACTGGTTGTTACGGCACGCGGTTTTTGCTTCAACCGCACAAAAACCTGCCCTGATTAAGATCCGTTACGTTGTCCGAAAAGGACAGATCATTAATTAACAGTAATTCGAAATGATATCTTGGAACTACGTTATTAGTAACTGCAGTTAGTTATTTTAAGAATGACAAAGTTGTGGAAGGACTGGTTTGGGGTCAACTTTTGACGACTTATAAAAAGAGTTATTGTACGATAAATTTTTCTTCACAATGGCAGTGCTCCTATCTTTACCGATATGATGGAAGCAGTATTCTCGTACATTGCCAGACAAGGCGTTCCAACTTAGTCTTACGCAAAGCAAAGCCAAGAAGAACAACAAGGACTGTTGTTTTCTAAAGCGTTCACTTGTAGTCTGAATACACGACGATCCTAGGTGCTAATATTAGGTACTTAAACCGGACAAAATAACACGTGCCACAAATTGTTTCTATCTTAAGACAATCTTACTAATAATTTATAATAAAGAAGTTTGTGTGTTTGTTACTCTTTCACGCAGAAACTACTGGTCAAATTTCGTTGAAATTTGGTACACAGATAGCTTACGACTTGGATTAGCACATGGGATATTCATTAGTTTGGTTAACCTGACCTAAGCGGAAGAATCTGCGGGAAAAAAGCTAGTAAAATCATAAAAGTTTGGTCAAAACTGTCTCAGTACGGTACAACCTGAACGTGTTTGGTCATAATGTATCTATTCCTTCAAAGTGATTACTGCTATTGATTGCTTATAATCAACTGCATATATAATGAAATCCTGTCAAGTCAAAAAAGACCGATGATACCTCTGAGTCTGAATTATTATATTTGGAAGAAATTAAAGCGCAATTACTATGTAAATATTATAAATTCTGGTGACACTGCCGCTGATAAACGGAGTTCTACGACCTCCTACTTTAAAGTCGCAAACTAAACCAGGCTACGTTATTTTTAAAACCTTTCTTTAACCTCTTTTTTGGTGGTCGAACTGTTAATAGTATAACTACGGAGACAATACAACTACACCTATGTATTTTACAATTGCGATGTAATGCACTAACGCTGTTGTATAATGATATTTTGTGGTTTCCGATTCACTTTTGTATGAGGCGACCATCTTATTCCTCGGAAATGGCAACGCATCTGTTATCTACTTCAGATAGATGTTCCATATGAAGCTACTTACAGATGTCCATGTGCAGCAGTAACTACAACTATAGCAGTAAATACTACTACTACCATCAGTCTACTTCAGTCTGATTTAGAGGATAAGTTAAGTCAAATATTTTATTAGTAGTCATTCCATCTTAGTCTTCGAATACATCTATTTACCTGTGTTCGACTTTACGTTGGTCTTCTGTCTTGTTGGAATCGATTACATACAGATCCACGTATATGTAACCACTCAACGTCATGGCTGTAAGTTCGTTTCTTTTTTCCATTACATAAGATATACATAATACTAAGTTAACACATGTGTAATGTCGTAGACGTTGATCCCTTTTCGAAGAACGATCGTCTCACATCACTGCAGCGTTTGATAGGTCCCCACCATTACTTTCAGTTTTATTACGATGTGCCCGCACTTTCGCCTTTATCCATTATTCAGCGTCCTCAGGTGAGATACGGCTTTATCTACTACATAATACTAGACGACTTTATAACGTAATAGATAAGACATCAAGTCTTCATATTAAGGCGTAATCAATAACCATTTGTAATCTGCATCTGTGACTGACTGCAGATAGGAACTCAGTTCTATTTGAAGTTGCTTACAGATATAGGCGGTAGCCACTTACCATCAGATAGACTTCACTCTTGCTGTTTAGATTTTATTAAAAAATATGAAGATTAAATACGAATAATATTGGAACTATTATATTTCACCTTTATTCAAAAGAAAGCAACTTTACTGATTATTTCTTTTTAATCGCAAAAGTCAACATGCATGCAGTGCATCTGATGGTTTGAAGGCTAGATACGATTGTATTTAGTTAGTTGCTACCTCTAGGGACATATTACCCCTAAAACAGCTAGTTTCTGTCGAATTGTGTAGTTCCTATTGATTCTATTGATCTTTACAGCTTAATCAGGACTTGATGGCGAGTTTTAAACTCAGACAAGAAGACTATGAACTGAATGGTTTAAGCCAACGTTACCGGTTTCCTAGACCTTCCACCCTCATGAGATGGAAGGATGATTGCGGACTTAGCTTTTTCGGACTCCTGGCCATCCTCCTCTTGTTAGATAGGGATTATGGCTAACTAGGGTGCCTACAGTGACGAGCGGACTTAGGCTTAGATTAGTTACACTGATGTGGAGTACTGGAGAGGCAGGACCGACTACGCGGATATACTATGTGACGGTTGTAATATTTGTACCATGTGGCGGAATGTAATATTCTTAAGGGTATTAATACACGGGAGACAATTAGTGTTACCGACCGTGGTCAGTGGTCGCCATCTGTCGTCAGAAATGAATTAACTGTAATTTGTCTGTTGCTACCCTTAGTAGGAACTCCTCGCGTAACAATTTCTACCTCATCTCCCCCGTCAGTAGAACAATTCTGAACACTCATAACAAGGCTGGAACAAATGATAGACTGGAAAGTTCTAATTGGCACTAAGGAATTTTTATTTGAAATTTTAATTGCCTGTGATTTCAAATGTTCCATGAATTAATAAAATGTTATTAATCTTTATTTAATTATTTTCTGATTCGTGGCACGGTTAACGAAATTATTAATTAAATTGCTTTAAAATGAGCTCAGTTTAAAATAAACCTTTAATTACATATCAGTGTTGATGGTTATTTCATTAAGGATAAAGCGCTTATCTAAATAGAATTTTATTATGCTCATAAATTTCAACGTCGACCTCGGGGCACAGCGGTCACCATACTGATCTGATACGCAATAGGTTCCGGGTTCGATCCCCAGCCAGGCAGATATTTAAATGATGAATTTATTATTGTATTTGTGTACTCTTAGTGGGGTTAGGAGTGTAAAAAGAGTCATAAAAACAGTAATATATATGTATCAATACGGATCGTTCTAAACAGTGACTATTAAACTGGTTGGGCAGTCGCCCTCGGATTCATTCACAGAGCGGAGAAATTCCGATAAAAAAAATCAATAGTAAAATTCAGTATCTATTCGAGATATTGTTCTGTTTACTTATATTGGGCCAAGGATAAGGTCTTTAACTTCAAGGATAACTTTGGAATGCAAAATTGTAGGAAATCCTGTAATGCAATAAGAAAATTTCAGTCAGTAGGTATTCTGAGTCGTGTCAAAAAGTATTTTGAGTTATGAAGTATCGTTGTATTTTTTATAATAGCGGGATTACTCCCACTTTACAATTACAAAGCCAATATCCAAGCTTTAAAGTTTTAAGTATGACGCTTGCAAATGGAAAATGATGGGAATGAATGAATTTACTATGACGAAATATATAAAGAATGAATTAATTTATAGATATTAATTTAAAGTTAGTAAATAAACTATTACTAAATATATGAAAAAAGACGGATTTTTGTTTTTATAATAATTTGATGAGAACTGATCTCTTCTATTTATCATTCATAATAGCCTACTGTTGAACAAGGACCTCCTTTAAACCGCGCTACTCTCACCGCTCCTGAGCCAACTGAATTCAGCGTTTACCGCTGTCTTCCTCAAAACATCCGGTCGCGGGACCGCCTGTACTCCTTAAAAGGAGTAACGTCTTACTATTAGTAAATAACCCAAATAGTAATACTCATACCTTACTATTAGTACAAAGCCTAAATAGTAACCCATCTCCTATTAATAAACAGCCAACGAAAGCGTATCTCTAATTTATTCATTAGTTAATTAATGAAGTACAGTTCAATAAGAAACATATTGTCAACATCAATTTATGTCAGAAACAGGACTTTTACACAAAACCGGTCCAGATGTTATCGTGAAATAATTTAAGTGTTGTTTCGTCACAACAAACCAGAACGGCGTTAACTGTTGCTCGGCTACCGGTCTGTATTACGAGGAATTGTCCGTAAGAATGTCAAGTACACGTTTTTAACTATCGCCGGATAAAGCTTTATGAAATGTTAAGCTACTGGTATGCAACAGTAAAATAGTTAAAATTTTAACTACCAAATCTATATAGATAAATAAAATTGAGGTGTCTGTTTGTAATATACATTTGTTTTTACTTAATGCATATGAAAATAATCCATTATATAAAATACAAAAAAGAAAATTTCTAAAATTTTTGTCTGTCTGACTGTTATGGCTAATCTCCGAAACCACTAGACCAATTTTGATGAGAGTTACACTCATAGATAACTCATGTAATAAGGCGTAATTCAAGCTGCTTCTATTTTACAAAAAGTAGTTAGGTTTCCGCACAAAAATTAAAATCAAAGAACCCGCTCCACGCTATCAGTCGTATTCGAATGCCATTTTGCTAAAATTGTCGATGGTCTAAAATGTCGCTTACATTTAATTATGTCAATTTTTATAAACGCGAGTAAAATCGCGGTTTCAGCTAGTATATTATGCCCTGCGGATTGACACACGTTTAAAATGAAACTCTAAATTGTAATAAACTAATAACGTTTGATAGAGTGGTTAGATTTTGATGAAATAAAGCCTAAACGCTATCTCCATATGAAATACAAGAGAAAAATGTATTGTCAACTTTTTTAACAGTCTCAGTAAACAGTAGTTTCAGTCGTTTTGGCTGGATGCGATTTTAAATACACAGAAAAAAGTCCTCCACTTTTTTTATATGCAGAACTTGGCCACAGCTGTAGTGCTACTACTAAGTACTAAATTAGAATGTCTCAAATATAAATTTCTACATAAATATCGGTTTTTTGTTCCAGTTAAAAGGATATGTCTTTAAACTAGAACAAAACAGGGCAAACAGAGTTCAAAAATAAACTATTTCATTCAAATATTTGAAGTTTTTGTTCAACCTACTATTTAGGTCATGGTAGCCCTACTCACATTGCCGATTGATTGGTTCGGACTACACGGTGATTGGTTCAGACAAGCGCGCTTTATTTACGTGCAAAAGGTATGGAGAATATATTACTTTTAGTAACTTTGAATAACATCTATTTGACTACAATACTACTGGTATAAAGTACGTATTGTATTAAAATCCACTTAAAAATGCAATAAACATAAAAAATACTAGTACCTGACTGCGTCACAAGGAGGACATTATCAAGCGGGTGTATGTACGTTTGCAAACAGCTTGACGGATGACTATACAGCTTGACACATGACTATATTTTTAGAATCATCTTAGCTTGCAGAGTGAGATAGGTTATATAATTTTTTGTAATGCCGCCTGTAAGTAGAGAAAAAAGGAGGGAAACAATGAATCTATACTAATATTATAAAGGTGAAGAGTTTGTTTGTTTGAACGCGCTAATCTCAGGGACAGTAGTACCGTTTTGAAAAATTCTTTTGATGTTAGATAGATATTTATCTAGGAAGGCTATACGATATATATCATTACGCTAAGACGAGTAGGAGCGGAGCACCAATGAAGAATGTTTCAAAATCGGGGTTTTTTTTTCTAATGAGAGCTTCCGCTGCATGCGCTGCGTAAACGGTTAAAGTTTCATAAAGATTATGTATGACAGATTTGATCCCCTTTAAAAGTTCTAAAAAAAGTCAGTGACAGCATATGTCTATCTTTTCAGGTAAACTCACTGTACTCTTTTATATGCTTACCAAATTTCTT
>MOOZ01002457.1:271089-281798 GCA_002930495.1 Cecropterus lyciades
ACCATTACCACTTATAGCTACCACCACCAAAGACTTTGACGTAATAGGACGCAATAGGACGTAATGGAATGAATGTTTTAAATGTAGATACAAAACAGGTAAAGATTTTTGTAATAAATTGTTCACGTTGAATTTTTTATTACCTAAATTATTCTTGTTACCCTGGTTATCGTCTCACGTCATTATAAGGACACATGACATCAAACAGTGTGACGTCATACTGGTAAGTTCATAGGTCTAGCTATCCAACTTTAAGTTTTGCCGACTCAAATTTGTGGTACTCCAATTATTATTCATATAATAATTGCAATAGTTTGTTAGGATGGATGTGTGTTTGTTACTCTTTCACACAAAAACTACAGGTCGGATTTCACTGAAAATTCGCATACAGATGGTTTATGACCCAGATTAATAAACCTAGACACATAGGATTTTTTGGCTGAAGGTGACCGAAACTGAAGCCGAATGTTCGGTCGGACACTACTAATATTATAAAGGCGAAAGTTTGTGAGGATTTGTGAGTGTTTGTTATTGTTTGACACAAACTATTATCCGGATTTCGCTGAAATTTATAATACATATAGTTTATGACATTAAAGCATAGAATACTCATTTCCCTGCTAAACGTGACTGAAACGGCCGGAGCCACGGGAATAACTTAGTATTGAATAAATGCCTAAACAAAGAGCTCTATCAAGTAGGTATTTATAGTGAAACACAATTGGTGGTTCCAGTAGAGTCCCGGCGGGATACACGGGATCACTAACAGTTCCCACGGGCGCTTTCGTTCGCAACTTGATAGGTTAATTCGCTACTGCAGTTGAAAGGTATTATTCTGCAAGAAGTAATTCTTTATTATTTTTGTAATTTACCATTTGAAAATTACAGTATCATTACATTATTTTTGCCCAAATGTCATTGTCAACGCTACCTATTATCATACTACATACATATATATTTTTTAATGTATGGAAGTAGCAAACGAGCATGCAGCCCACTTGATGGTAAGTGACTACTGCAGCCCATAGACACCTATAATCAACTCTAGGTAAGATCAAAGTCTCACCTAAGGTTAGCCACAGATGCGTTGCTACCCCTGAGGACTAAGATGGAAAGGCTCGGGAAAGTATGTCATACACATACATTTTATCCTACTAGTGGACGCTGGTCTCCTCTCAGAGTGTTTAAGGTCATAGTCCAATACAATGGTCAAGTGCAAATTCATTGACTACTGTTGTCCCACTGCTGGCTATTACTTAATTACTTCTCTTTTTACCTTAAGAGCAAACATCAAAATATATTTTAAATTACGTCTAGCATGATAGTTAAGTTCACAATTTATTCACCATTGACCTAAAAATGGTTTTAAGTCAGAGTGTATTATAAACTAGCTTATTCCTGCAGCTCTGACCGCTTTTTATCAAGGCAATGAGTATCCCACGTATCAATTCAGGTCATAAACTATGTTTGTGCCAAATTTTAACTAAATTCGACCACTAGTTTATGCGTGAAAGGGTAACAATCACACGTGCGACGTGCGCCCTGAAAAACTTTCGACTTCACATAGTATTATATATTAGTAAGATTTAGTAAGAATTATAACGTTAGTAAGATTTGAAATATTCGTATTCTATCATCAGTAAACTCTATATTAAACTTTAAACTTCATTGATTAACACTCATGTTAAATTTTATCTACTAATAATAATTTGTACATTGTATTGTTATGAACATTAGTAAGCCTTTGTTCTTAGCGTAGGTAATCTATTAAAGTACAACATTTAGGTATTACACCGAAGTAACTATTCTAATTTACATCCGTTGGTTTTTCTATAAAATGATTTGTTTTTGCAACAATTTGCCCGAAAATCCTGTTTGTTAGTTCAGTATTGTGTTTTAGTTAAACAATGGCATTAATTATTTTCAATTTGTTACAGTTGACTGGGCTTAATGGAAAATGATTGTTTGAATTTTGATCTAGATATTTTTGTAAAATATCAAAAATCAAAATAGATAGAATTTAATTACTTTATTGTGCCACTAAGAGCAGTGATAGACTTATATTTGAAACTTGGTCTCTCAGTCAAGGGTCCAAAGTTTGAATCCCAGGTGCACCACTGATTATTCTAAAATAGAAAAGTTTTGCAGTTCATCTACTGTACCGTAACATGTAGATACTTAGAACTTCAACATTGTATCTGTAGCTGTTTACGTAAAAAATATGTCAACCCATTATTGTCACACTACTAGGCCTGGATTTGCTCTCAGAATGAGAAAGTTTTAGGCCATAGTCCATTACGCTGGCCAATTGCAAATTGATAGACTTCACACACTTTAAGAACTTTCATTTTTGGGAACTCTTGGTGCATAGGTTTTTATTTGCCGTAAAACAAGATAATGAATAGCGGGAGTAACCGTAACATATTAAAAAGATAATAAATTTTAATACGTACAGCATTTTAGAAAAATCTGTAGAGTTTGCCTAGGATCTACACCTTAGGCCCTCGATTGAGAGGCCAAGTTTCAAAAGGCTATCACGGATAAAAATACTAAAATAAAAAAAATGTAGTACGTATGTAAGTTCCAGTCGCAGTATATTACATTCAGAGAGGCAATTTTATTATATATTTATTTATCGTTTTACAAACATTTTAATTATTTTAATGAAATAGAATTAAAGAAACTACAAAAGTTTGTAATATAATGCTATTACTTAATATAATACAATACCGCGGCACGCTCATCATGATGTCGACACAGTTCGGTACTTGAAGATACAAATAAATAAAATTTACATTAGCGCAAACGTGCAATCCAGTGGTTAGTTTATGTAAATCACAAATAATGCAAAGTTCGGTGCGTAAAGATACAGTTAGTATTGTGTGTCGTGATATGGAACCTAAAAAAGAAAAACGAACTAGACGTAGGGTAGATAGGTTAATCTAGCACTAGTGCTTGTCAACGGTTTCTCACCGCCACCGCAGTTTCGCCGTGACCACGATCCATGTAACTGGGTCGAAATATCGGCAAAAAGAAATTTAAAACCGCATATCGTGAGTACCCGTAACATAATAAAATATACAAATAAATAAGATTGAAGAAGCGAAAACAGAAGTTTCAATAACCGCTACAATCTACATATATTGTACATTCTAATTGCTATTGATAGTCTAGTTTACCAGATTCAAAATTCAACGTAATAATTCAAACGAATTGACTCGATTAAATTCTTAACATACTGTTTAACGTGACATTTAACAACAGTGAAATAAATTCCGACCAGCAGTAGATAAAGTACAAAACCAAGCGACTTCTACTGCAATCTGTTATCAAGCTAATATTACAGGGTCGCAACTGAACGGGGGCCAGCTGGAATATGCAACTGTGTCAAAACAAATGCTTTGTGGTCATTATTAGGCAATCTTTAATGGCATTTGTGTATTTATTGCCGGCGCTAACCTGGGCGATAAGTATAGTCCAAGGTGTCATATTTAGCGGAATTCTTGTATAGGATTAAATTTTTCCCGTATAAGTGTGTAAGTTTCTTGAGAAATAAAAATCTATAAAAGTTAGTATATTTATTGATAAAGTAATGCGTTAGGCAAAACATTAAGTAAATAATGAGGCGTGAGGACACGGTGTCAACCTTATCAATTGAAATTAATATTAAGTTACCCCATACTAGAATTTTTGCGTGGAAAGTCTCAAATACAACAACACAAACACTAAAACCCCAAACAGAAAATTTCTGTCTGGCCAGGGATTGTACCTGGAATCCTATACGTGTCAGACAAATATGGTGCTCGCTACGACACATCCTCATTTGGGTCGTCATTTGATCGATGTCACCATTTATTATTTTTTCCAAAATCCACAGTGACAACAACCTTTTTATAAAATAGAGATTTGTTTATTTTATATCACACCCTTCCACCGATACGCAAGAACTGCTTCACCCTTCAAATAGGAGTGGCATAAGTATGTCCCCGAATCATACTCGTTCTTACAGCCTGCCCAAGTTTCCATGGGAGAGGGGTTTCAAATCACTAAGCTATAATAGCTTCTCATCAAAAAACCTCGAAAAATGTTAATTTACGTTATTAAGCCAGAATCTGCTATATTCCGTTTAAGAGTTAAGACCACTACCTTCTTGAAATGAATTAGGTACCTACTTGGAAAATGTGTATAACTTCAAGTATTCATGACGGCCTCTTTTTCGTAACGAGGGGGAAACCTTCAAAAGGTACCCGGTGCCGTTGGAGCAACGCCGGGTTATGTGGGATTTTTACCGCACTAAAACCCCCCCGGTGGCCGTTCTCAGTGCTGCGTGGAGGACTCCGCAATCTCCAACGGAACGCAACTGAAGTCCTCCGAGCGCGATGCCTCTTACGGGCTCTCCCCAGTTAGCATTTGCACTCACCGTGCGTTCAGATGTTACGACGGTATGCGACCACACATGCAGCCGTCCTTTCCGAGGTCGCTTGGCTGGACGACTCGAGCTCCCTCTCTTTCCGCCCGCAACCCCAGAAGCCCCCTTTTAGTCGCCTCTTCCGACAAGCAACGAATACCGTAGCCCTATTCTGGTCCCGGAACTACAGGGACAATTCATAACGGCCTGGTATTTAACGCTGGACTTTCAGATAAACAGATCTATTTGTATCGAATTATATGAGTATATCATCGGACGATATCTAATTGCTCTTAATATTTTTTTTATCAGACTGAAGTAGCAAACGAGCATGACGTCCACCTGATGGTAATTGGTTACTATCGCCCGAGGATATTTGTAAGCGACTTTATATAGAACAGGGGTAGGTACTATCTGAAGTCGATTACTAGACTAGGAGGTGCGTTGCTTCTTCTGAGGACAAAGATGGTCGCCTCATATATAAGCGAGCCGGCAAGCACACTCTTCTTTCGAAACGAAAGAACTGCTTCACGCTAGAAATACGTGTGACGGTGGTACGAAGTGGTGTGTATGAAGTACACTGTTTCTATCACCTGGTGAATAAAGATTTATATAAAGACCCATTCGTATTTTACGAAGAATGGAACAAAAAGTAAGCTTATACTTTAATACCTAGTATCTAGACGTGACCCAGCCTAATAGTCGGTCAGTCATTCTCATTTGTGGTCACTGCGGTCAGAATGTGAACTCGCTTCGAGCGATCCAAAATAACTTTATACCATCTTATTGTGACTGACGTAGGGTTGTCTATTAAAATATTTATCATTTTATCATATTTTATAGTGAAGTTTTTTTTATAATTTAGAAGTAGCCTACTAACATGTAGTACATGTTCTGTGGCCGCTGGACGTACGTGGACATCGGTATTTAACCCCAGTTAAGATTAGTTGTATCTGCAGTTAGTCGCAAATTCATTGCTAGCTCTGAGGACTATGTTGGGACACCTCGGATAAGTATGTCTCCCTTATCACACCCATCTAACAAGAATACAGCATCTAACAAGAATACAGCAGTGATGTTAAATTACAAGTCACTCACAGTAAATAGAGGATAGACAAAAGTCTTCCTACTAATTTATCAACATTTTTACAAAACACGGGTGATGTTTCGAAGGAACTTAGCATAAACTATTTCCAATGAGCGCCGATTCCAAGTCAGTTATTCCTTAAAACTAATAGAAATATTAGAACAATATACCCTCAGTACGAGATTTTTCGTTCCCTCAAAACAATCATTGTTTATGTACAAATTTGGCGCTGGTGCTCTCCGGCGTCGAACCACGATAGGTAATCCTTCAGACAAGAAAATAGCCATTCATGACTGTAACCTTTTACCTATAGATACATTACACGTCATTTAATATATCTGTTGTAATAACAAACATGCGTGAAATTCAATGCGTACATAATTGGTCAGCTCACAATTTATTTTATCTATGCGATTTGCAAGTGGCGTAACAATAGCGACCTTTAGTTGAAAATTTCGTTATATGTTTAGTTACCTCCTAAATGAATCAGTTTAAGAACTTTAACAATAGCTTATTGTATCTATTGGCCAAACGTGATAATAATTAAGAAAGATAGAATCTTAAGGTGGTAGAACTCTTTGTGGTTCGACTCCGGAAGCACCACCGCCACACCTATTTCTGCCTAATAACAGCAGTGTTATGCGTTGCTGTGTTCTGGTCTGAAGGGTGTGGTAAGGGAGATACTTTTCCGAGGCATTCCATCTTTGTCCTCAGGGGTAGCAACGCATCTGTGGCTAACCTTGGGTGAGACTTTGATCTTATCTAGGGTTGATTTCAGATCTCCATGGGCGGCAGTAGCCACTTACCATCAGGTGGGCACAGCCCACTATGGAAGTAGCAAACGAGCATACAGATGCTCGTTTGCTACTTCCATATTATAAAAAAGCTGGCTATGGGTGGCAATAAACACTTACCATCAGGTGGTCTGCTTGCTCGGTTGCTACTTTAATCTGATAAAAAAGGTAACTTGAGGTTGTTTGCTACTGCAATATCGAACAGTACATTTATGTATGCTTACGTATACTTTTCAGTAGTAAATATGTATAACTATAGTATCTATGTTTCCACTGTTACCAACCCACTGATAAATATATGAACTATTTCGGCCTTTTCAAAGAACTAAAGAAATATTACGCCTCAAAGATCTAATTCCGAGTAATGCCTCTAAGTGGTGTATATTTTTCTTTTCATTTGATTTTATCCCACGCAAAGACATGAAAAGATTAAGTTTGTATTAAGAAGAAGATATATGTACCATATTATATACTTAGAAGTATACAAACATATATATAATATATATTTATATATTTTATAGTATTTTAGTATACATAAATTCTTTACTTTGCTCATAAAATTGTGGATGTTTATAATATATTGTAATGTTACGATAGTATTAAAATTTTCGTGTCAGAATTTTTGTACATTTCATTGAAGACAGATAAACATTTCAATTTTATTTACTTACATGAATAACAACCGGGGTCGCCTTCAGAGAACAATGCAACTGTATGCAAAGAAAAGCCCGCAAGGCTTACATCTGCATCGCTTATCGATCGCATATCTCTCTCTATCTCATATCTCCATCATAAATTGATATAACTTTTCGCCAAACGAGATCGCAATCATTTTATTAATAAATAACCTTACAAGCCCGCCTTTTAAATCTATCTACAATCAAGGTGGAACGTATATTGTTCGACCGGAGGGTAGTGTCCAACCGAAGGTCAATATTTTCGGCTGAACTTGAAGCCGAAGTCGAAGGTTTAAAAACCATAATTAATTAGTTCCAAATTACCTAAAAGTGAATTTTGTAAATATATGAAAAACCTTTACAAGTATTTCCCTACTTGTCAAAAATGACAACATTGAGAATAATGTGAATTTCAAACACCACTGGGGAAGCAAGTCGACACCGGAGTGTGCGCTTAGCCCTACGCTTCACTATCTCCATCGTGGTGTCTGGGCATTCGTTACAGTTCTTATAATTTTGGCATTGTACTTCGGAATTGGTCAAATCTTTTGCCCATTTTGCCCGAAGCCGAAGGTTTGGCTGAAGACGGTTTTTTTGGCCAAAGATGGCCGATACCATACCACATCTAGAGCGTGCAGCAGTTCTTGCATTTCGGTGGAAGAGTGTGGTTACCGGCACAGTTTCATATGAGGCGACCATCTTTTCCTCGGGAGTAGCAGTACATCTGTGATTGATATCAGATGGAACCCTTGTTTTTTATGAAATTGGTTACCTATGTCCATGAGTGGTAGTGACCACTTCCCATCAGATGAACTGTTTTTGCTACTTTAACCGTATAACAATATCTACTCGTGTTTATTTTAGTCTCTCTGTAATCAGCCTGTAATAATATTTTCCGTCCACGATATCATGCATAATACGGTCCCATAATAATACATCGCCGCTTCTTGTACTGCAATTTAGAGAAAAAATACTTCAAAGTAATTTGTGTCAACCGCGCTGAAATATAAAGGCAATTACGGAAAAAATCTAGGCCCATCTCGGAGCTTGCTTTGTAGTTCGCTCTGCCTTACTAGTATCGACAATATTATGTTTTACTTCGCCAATTCAGATGCGAAAGGAAATAGGCGTTATTTTCAAGTCTTAAAGGTTAACATGTGACGTTTTGTCGGTAAATGTAAGTTTGTCACGTGGTCGCATAGCGCACGAGACATGTCCCAAGACATTACACGATCTTACGAAAAGGAAAAAACAGAAATGGCTCAGGCACGGTCCTTCACAACCTACATGTCTACGCGAACGCATAACGCATCGATTGACGATCATCGTACACTAAACTGGGCTTTAGTTGGAACATATAGAGTTGCGATTCGATGTTTGAGTAGATGAGTTATTGCAAGGTATTGCATAAAATAATTTTATTACTATTCACGGTTATTATCCTAGGTTGGAGCTATTTTAGGACATGATGGGGGACAACAATGACCTCTAATGGCGTCGGCTTGGGGCCATTATCTCACGATATTACGATATTTTTAGCGACGAAATAAAACAGCACTCGTACGACGGTCTGATGTCTGGATGTTTGTCATCAATCATTGCAAAAGAGGCTTTTATTCGTCAGAATAGTATCTAATAGCGACACATCTGCTTACTTATGCTTGTAGATTCATACTTGACTTGACAGGTGTTTCTAGCGTGAAGCTGTCCTTGCTTTTCGGTGAAACAGTGTTGTGTTGTTCCACCATAAATCAAGAACTGTTTCCGACTCACTTTCATATGACGCGAACATTGAATATAAACGCATCTATAAGTGACTTTCGATAGATCCTTGTACTATATCAAGTTGTAGGCGGCAGTGGCCACTTACCATCAGGTAGACGACCTGCTCGTCGGCTACTTCAATCTTGTAAAAAAAGTTTTTTCAAATGATTGTGAAATGCTAAAAATAAGCTCGGTCCTGCTTGACTTGCTATCTTAATTGTCTTTCCGGAGATAAGTTGCAATAAATTAAATAAATCATTAATATAATTCATCATATCTAAAAATAATTATGCCTGTAACAATGATTCGCCACAATTATTGATTTTAAACATTATTCTCAGGAGTACCCATCAGCCATCCTTTATTAATGTTTTTGATTTGAGTTGAGTTATATTTGGTGTTAGTTTCACATGTCCATGAGCATTGATCTTGCCATCAAACGGATTGCACGTCAAAATCTCTTTGAGAAATATTCACGTTTTAAAAATACATATTATTATTAGGTACGTATAGTTATAATTCAAGATTAGATAGTCTTTATTTTGTATATGCCCACGGAAGCACATAAAAAATGTCAATCCTACTTTTTATTCATACTACATCGGATGGGAACACGACGATTTATGTATTTACATATGTTACTATGTGCATTTTTAGATACATGCATAATGTAATGCAATATGTTGCACAGTGCACCGGTGACCTCACGAAGCCGTACGAAGCAAGGAAACCTCGTGGATTGAATAGTACTATTACAGCTAATGACGCCAATCACACGTGTGATACGTGAGCCGTGCAAAACGAAAATTTACAGAAATAATTGCTATAGACATAATGTAATGCACTACAATAACAGTCGGCAAATTTTTGACACCATATGTAGTATAGTACATAGTAGTTAAAGAGGTCTCTGAAATTTATAGGTGATAAACGAAATGCCCGTCGTTGTCATTCATTAATGAAAAATAGGATACTTCTAGGAAAATAATTACGCGGATCACAAGAAGATGGGCGTGAGCCAACAATTTTCATAAAATATTTTTTTTCTCGATTTAAAAACTTTTGTCGCTTATCAACCTTATTACATTAGTATGGACGAAAAACTCCTTAGAATAATTATGGTATAATAAAAAAAATGTTTAAAGCCTGACATCACTATCGGCAAATCAAAAAATATCAGTTGGGTCACTTCGAACAACTTAGACCTAACTCATACATACATAAATGTTAGTTGCACAATAGTTTGGCTGTACGTTAAAATATATATGTAAATGTGCATACCCGTGTGGGTACACAGTTTTAAAACGACCGATGTTGTTTTTTTGATCAAGTTTTAGTTGGATTATGTACCCACATTTGTTTTAAACGTTTTAAAACTGTTGTACATCTATCAACAACTATTGTTGTTCACAACTGACGTGTACAACAGAAATCACCTCGGAGAAATCGAAATGGATTCATTCACTCTTGGGTTACAACCAAATTAATTTTCTTGTATATACACTAATTCACTAAACTTAACTTTCAAATCTATTCCCAGAATGCATCTTAACTTTCATTCCGGCCATCACTCCGAGAGAACCTTTTACGGGCTTCACACAATAGCTGAGGCTGTATTCTACAAAATTTTACATTTAGATTTTTTTGCCGACGTTTATTCTCTAAATAATATTTTGATATCCGTATGCCATAAATAAAAAGACTAAGATAGTAGGATTATGGCATACTAATATTACAAAGGTGACAAATAGTGAAGATGGACGTTTGCTACTCTTTCATGCAAGTACTGATCAAATTTCGATGTAATTGCACAAATAGTTTATTGGCTGGATTAATAGAGCAAACTCTTCATTGTAGCAAATATGACATACGCAGGCGAAGCCGCGTGAAAAATCTAACAAAGATATACTATATTATCTATACTAATATATAAAGCTGAAGAGTTTGTTTGTTTGTTTGTTTCTTTGTTTGTTTGAACG
>MOOZ01002472.1:6507-32312 GCA_002930495.1 Cecropterus lyciades
GGGGTGATAAAATTCTGAAATAGCAGGACCTTTCATGGCGAGTTTCGACTTATTTTTATTATGGGCATCGTTTTAAGAAGCCTTCTAAATGAGAGAGGGGGAGGGGGCACCTCTCCGATATAGAAACTCAATTAACTTAACATTTTTTAAGCGCGGGTGAAACCGCGGGGATCTGCTAGTAATATATAATATTATAATACTTTTAAGTTATATATAATATTCACTAGCTTTCATTTCATTTGATACTCAAATTGTCATGTTGATAATTTAGTAGTTCCTTTCCCTATTTACAGGCGTAATTTTTTAAATATATAGCTCTCTAGCACCCTGAAAACTCTAGAATTCTAACGACATGTCATCCGTCAAGCCTAAATGACTATAGCGCGTGCCAGAAATGGACATACACACGCTCTAACTATTAAAATAGTTAAAAAAAATAAAACAAAAAACTCGACTGCTTTAAACGAAATTTTTGTTCATAATGATATATATTTAATTTAACGCTTTTTCTCTCTATTTCCAGGCGCCATTTTTATAAAATATGTAACCTATATCACTTTCCAAAACTAAGACGATGCTAACGATATATCATACGTTACAACCCGTTTGGGCTGTAGCGCGTGCCAAAGAAATGGACATACACACAAACAAACATACATACATACGCTCGAAAAACATTACCCTCCTTCTAACGCAGTCGGGTAAAAACACCCTCCTTCTGACGTAGCTGATGTAAAACTGGTTCAAAAACTAATTTATAGGTAGGTATACATTCTAAACAATGAAGCAAATATCTAATAAATATAATGAAGTAAGGTCTAAACAATGAAGGTAATAATAGATATAATGGAAGATTTACTTCCATTATATTTTCCGATATGAACTGATAGTTTTTTTTTATTAAGTAATTAAAAAATATTATTTTCGTTTTAAGAAACTGTAAAATAATTTCGATAGCTATGATTTCCAATTTTGAATATGTAAATATTTTACTTTACTTAAGGAGACTTCCTGTTTCTTTCATTGAAACGTTTTTTCTCTATTTGATTTCTTGTTACACTCGCCTTTTCAACTATCGAGGGCCGCTTACTGTATCAATCAATGATGGGCATGCAGTGGCGTAGCTACCAGAGGGCAAGACGAGGCAGGGGCCCCCAGCTCAGGGGGCCCCTGGATCTGGAGTGCGACGAATCTGAATTACGACAAATCTGGAACACATCGAATTCGGCCCCTAGTTTATTTTTGCCCCAGGGCTTTTGGATACCTAGCTACGCCGCTGTGGCCAAGTGTGTACTTGCAGAGTAATCGATTTAGTTACAACCCACTACGCTGATCGAGTGCGGATACTCGACTTCATTTACCTTCAAGTACTTTAAGGAGATCTTAAAACGCAAGTTTCTTCACTATGTGTTCTTACATAAAACTAATAATTTCTTATTCGAACATAAATTTCAGAATTTACGTTCTCTTAACGGAAAGTGTTGATCATGTACCTAATACAGTGTATGTATAATTATGGACATGATTGCCATACAAAAACAAGGTCATAAAAATGTAGTACTACCATATGTTTATCTGCACTTACCGTGATCAATTAATGAGCCGCATGTCACTCGTGCTCCGTCTCTCGTGCAGAGCGTTCACATAAGGAACACTAGTCAGAACAATAAAAAAAAATACATACAAATAGTAATAATACATGACACAATTTATTTCATTTGAGCCTTTACTTGCTTGCATAATACTCATACTCTGTACAAAGTTTTTAATTATTATCTTTTTACCTGTGCTATCTGTCTATCAGTAACTAAGTCTGTCATATGTACTTACATTATAAAATACGTTAGCTGAGCCAAGATATCTAATGAAACAAACATTTAATTTGAGGATTCGCTCGCAAGGACAGGTGTAATAAAGATCGCTCCATCAATTTTGTCCATCCGTGCGAGGACGTGTAGATCCGACACTTAGGAAATATAGTACGTCAACGTCAAGTCTGCGCCTGTCGGGCGCGTCGCAGCGTGCACGGTGGATGAATCCTTTATTCCCGTGGTGTATGAAGTTCATGCAGGCGCGTGGCGTTTGTCGTTTTGTTATTCTATGAACGTCTATCGATTTCGGTCGATGTATAGGTATACATCGACCATTAAAAATCCATTTGAGTGCGTAGGTACGCACTCAAATGGTTTTTTAAAAAGATAGGTATTTGTCATTTTGTGAAAACGTGTACATTCTTATGCGATGTGTGCTTGTTCTGTAGTCGCAGGCGCTGTATATCTATATATTAAATATATGGCATTGAATGGATGTGCTCACGTACAACTTCAAGGGGCGGTGTAGGTCTCGGGAGATGTATAATAAATAAGCGTCCGTGCAACGCTGCACGATCAATGTGGATGCGACTCGTGTGTGACTCTACATATATCGTGTATATAGATTAAGTGAGGAAGGCATTCAACTTCATGATAATTCAGGCTCAAATGCAATTGAAATTTTATTTTTTATATCTGCCGACATTCAGAAAACTTGCCCATTTTTACTTGGAACGCCCTAAAATAGGGATAAAAAGGACTCGATGTAAAGCTACAGATACACTAGGAACTATTTGCGTAATATGAAACATTTTGACGACGTGAAAAAGTTTGTTCATCAATGTTGCAGGATATTGCGAAACATTAGAAATGAGAAGAAATTTGATAAAATTGATGTGATCAAAGTTTTGCATGTTATGTCTGAATCGACAGACTTTGCAAAAGTTAAATCTAAACGAAAGGGTAACATAAAAATAATTTATTTCAACATACATAATAATAAGTACTCAGTTATGTCTCCTAGTAAAAAGTAAAGTTAGTTGGGTATGGAATTAACTTAGAATAATGTTGTGAATTGTATTTAATATAATTTGTGGATCTCAATACTTTATACGGCCGACATTTTAACAGATTGCAATATAGGACAAGGTACTCAAGTCGACTGTTTTTTTGATAGGATATTCTTTTACTTGCTAGGCACGGTTCGCGTCTAGCGGTGTCTGAGCGACCATGCTACGATTAGAAAAAATAAATTTAATAAAATTAATCGTACTTTTTATCTACACAAATGAACGGTAACCAGCATGGTGTATTAGTAATTGTTCTCTGGTTTGTGCAATGATTATGATGAAGAGCTACATTTTTTAGTCAACGTCCAATAGTCCATGAAACTTAATGACGATTCGCTCGGCGTGCAAATTGTAATATTCAAGCTGGCGAATGTCGAACGATTTATCATTATCTAAACATCCGATGATGCTGATAATTATTCATCGCGTACAGGATTGGTTGCTCAATTGTAATATTGGGAAATGAGTGTTTAAATACTGAAGTTAATTTAATTATTAGCATCATCAATTTGCCTTTTGCATTTAACCAGATCGTCGAGCATTTGTAAACAAACGCTTTGGTAAAATGAAATTTAAACATTCTGCAAACAACATATATTATCAATTTATCATGTATCGCCTGTAGGTAGTTATTAGGTGTGGTAAAGGAGACATTTATCTGTGGCGTTCCAACTTAATCCTCAGAATTAGCAACGCATCTCGCTGTCAACTCCAGGTAAGACTGTTCTTATGTGGGGTTGATTCAGTGCTTCCAGATGCAGTAGATCTACTGTATTTCCAACTTTTTTATTGTTTACTGTATTGGGTCGTTACAGCATACAGTACAAAATTGGGTTCATTACAGATGACTATGGGCGGCGGGAGTTACTTACTCTCACGTGGATAACATGCTCGTTTGATACTTTCCCACTTCAATAAAATAAAAAAGGAAGTTGTTCACAATTAAAAATATATTTCTTATTGTTGTAGTAGATATATGTAAATAAAACATAGAATGGACACAATAACTAATACAGTAGTAGTAACAGTAAGTAGTGGTTAGTAGTAACAATAAACAATAAGTATGATGGCACACATATTTTTTACAGCAATAAGAAATATATTTTCATGCTTCTATATTTGTATCATACATTATCGATAGAGATTAAAGAAAAAAAGGTGTAGATATTTAATACAAAAAATCTGTGTCTACTCTGAAGTCTGCAATTCTTTTGTATTATTTTAAGTGGTATTACTGATTAAAAAAAGTTTCAATAGTTATTATAATTATTTTGAAGTACATATCGATGGGTCCTACGTATAAGGGTTGAACATAGAATCCTGCCATTTTGACTTTATAGTAAACGCAGCTTAACAATATAGTATCAAAACTGAATGAAAACATCGTAAATTTAACTTTCAAGGCTCGAATTGTTTTTGATACCCCTGTGCGGGAAGATTCCAGTCATTCATTTATTTATTGAGCCAATCAGTTGCTCAGTCAGTCTTAAAAGGAAAACGTTATATGGATAATACCTAATGAAGTACCTGTGAATAGAACGTATAAATTTCAACATGACTGACATGGTGTTAGATTTAGCGTGTCACGGATTGTACGCATTGAACTGTTTGAAAAATAAAGAAACATTACCGTATCTACCAAACTTAAAAAAAAGATAGGTACGTTAAGTTTTGCTTATGTTCCAATTTGAAATTAATATAAAATTAAATAATATATACCATTAAAAACTATGCTAAAATGAAGAAGCATAATTGTTTTAGTAAATGTGAGAAAAATCATAAACATTGTTGTAAGCAGACAGTAAACTTTCAGTGCTTTTGTAAAATTGTGATTTTGGATTCGGCCCTTATACATAGACCATCGATGTATGTTTATCCTGTATTTTGTATGTCACAGTTACCTGTGTTGTGTTGGGGGTAACAACAATGTAATAAAATAAAACAACTGATATCATTCGGAACCTATTTATTTCATGTTCCATTTTTAAAAACAGAATGATCTAACTTAAATTACAATGTTACACTGTGCATTACATGCTTCATAATGTAACCGTATATAATGACGACGGAAAGGCAAAACTGCATAAACACCATGTAATACATACAACTTCGATAATCGTGCAATTTAGATATCTTACCGAACATTAAATTAATCATTAATCATAAGTCATACAAATAAATAAAACTTAACACTAACATGTCATTGCCTTACACCTAAATTTCATTTTCATTTAATTCCTTTGGACTCCATGACGGTTAAACGGATTCACTTTTCCAAGGTCGATATTGAATATAATAAACCAACAGTCACTTCAACGTTAGTAAATAAATAATGATTACGCTACTCACTTAACGATATCAAAAACTAATTTGTGCTTTGGAAACAACACTGTACAAAACCAACAGAGACAAAGTCAATTGAGTAACAAATGTTGGACCTACACGATGTGCGTAAATATAATTAATATATACATAAGAGTAATTACATATATCAGAAAAAAATAATTAAATACTCTATTGTAACATATTTATTTAACATTAGTCGTGTTGCTGGCAGTATAAGTCTTATAGCGAATGTTCCAACTATACTTTTGTATGCAAGTGTATTGAAAATATCATTTTATTAACTCTAAGTTTCCTTACTTGCTAATTAGACTCCACAATTATCCCTTACAGCTTGAGGCTCGGTCTCTGGCACACTGAACGGATCCATTTTTACAAGACATTCATGTAGCCTTCCAATAAAACACACCATAACATTTTCATCTTAACACTACACCAAATATAATTAAATTTCCAAAAACATCGACGAAAAATTTACGTAACACTCTTCTCACGCCCACCCTTAGTGAAGTTACATTTGTACTTTAAGCAACCCATAAACACACCTGCATAGCCCTTAGCCTACTGTCACGATACAAAATCAGGCATATTTCAGTGTTCTGAAAATAAAATATTTCGTAAATTATTAACGAGGTACGAAAAAATTCACTTCAATTTAATAATTCTGAAAATTGCGCTAAAAACGTTTTTCGCCATTCCGTTTGACTTGTTATTGCGTTAGTTGGTAAACATAATCGCAATATCAAATGGACAAAACTCCAAAAAAAGCTTTTGAAAGTTTTATTTACGTCAACATCACAACGTCGAGCGGCATGTCAGATATTTAAGAATAGACCAAGAATAGTGAATATTAAAATGACATTGTAAAATTAATAATGAATTTAACGAGTTTTTTTAAGTGTAAGAAAAATGTACTTTATGATATTATTACAAAGTGCTACAAACCTAATTGCTTCAAAAATAATGTCTCTTATTAAAAAATAAATGAAAGTACGTACTCTGATAATAAATATACCTGATATAATATATCTGATAATAAACTGTAATACTCTATTATTAATGCGAGAATTTCATCATCTCTTAGTTAATAAATTTTAACATTCTGCAATTATTTCGATACATTGACAGAATAAATAACAGCAACAATCCAAATTAAATTTTATAATACATAGATCTATATTTTAAACGTTTAAACATTTTCACATGTTGAAATAAACAATTATAAGTAAAAATTAATTCAATTTCAAACGGATTGTTTACGTATCAGTTTGTTCAGTTGCGAATGGGATTTATTGGAATACCGAAGTGAGTGTTTATAGGCTCCCGTTACCGGTAAGTGGTGAAGTGGATTGTTTGATTGTTTCCCCCAGGAACTCAGTATCAGTGAAATTCGCAAATGCATATAAAGCGTACCCGTTATTAACAGACCGCGCTGAATACTCATCGATAATAAACGGTATCATGTTTGAATTGCAAAAGGCACATCATATCGCGCTTTATTGGATCTATGGATTTGTAAACATACATTAACGTTTTGGTTTAAATTCCTTGTTTTAATATAAATTATGTTTAATATATGAAATGTTTCAATTTAAAGAATTTTCGCGTAAACACTAACCGGTGTTCCAACTGCGGTACACCTTTTCACAAATTTGATTTGGTTTTAGTCTTCTACAGGAGAAGTTTTCTTTCTAATGTAGATAAAGGTAGATAACCGTCTGAGTAATTACTATCTCTAGTATTACGTCGGTAGCACTAGAACAGTCATTAACGCATAACTGACTTTAAAAGAGAATTCTTTTCGAGTTTTTTCCAGCCCATGTCATAAATTGGAACGCTCGAACCGAAACGTGTGGATCGCAAAGAATGCAATAGATGTGCGACGTAGACTGTCTAGTCGAATTTCTTTGTAATAGGGCAGTAAGGTCGTGATTTAACGTGTCATTGCTACGATGGCGTCTGGGATTTTCAGCGTAAAACCCGTAGTCGAAACGGAAGGCTTGTTAAAATATGCACCCTTATTTTTAAGTTACCTACCCTACAGGAGACATGTGGATGGATATTGCGATCAAAAAAATGCTTGTGACTAATTTTGAGTGCCTGTAAGAACTTTTTACAGCTCAGTATGTCAATGCAAGCATTTTTGCGATGCGGCAGAAGTAAAAACTTCCAAACAGAAGAGTTTGTCACCTGGTACTAATTTTAAAACGGAATCAATTCAGTGTGCCGTTAGCCACCAATTCATCTTACGCTATCTATTGCTCACCAAGACACTTATGTACAATTTGTAGTACCTCAATAATAAACACAGCGATTATTCTAAGTACAAATAGTATAACACGTTGGTAATTAACTAAAGTTACAAATTTGGTGTCTTTTATTTGTACAATACATTCCCGGTCGATTTACTGACGTTGGTGCATGTGTGCTGTAAATAATTATACTACGAACATTATAGTTAAAAAAATATAAGTTCCATTTTAGTTTTTGAAACAGAAGAAAATAATTCAGTAATCAGTAAACACGATAACATAAAAAATGTATATCATGTATCAGATTGATGGCACACAAACACCACACGTTAGCAAGGACCCTGAACCTTACAGACTAGTGACTGTCACCCAGTAATTTATCGACGTCGAATCACTTTGACCCGGTCAGAAGAACAGTGCCCTTAGTACGAGATTATCCTGTTTCATCAAAAAATGTTTGTTTTCTCTTTGTTCATACATTGAACTCCACGTTTAAGTTTTCCTTTTCGCCCATACCTTGCAATGTACTTATAATTAAATATAAACAATGACTGTTTTGAGGAAACAAGATCAACTCGTACTAAAGGGTACAGTTCAGTGTATGTCATTCGCGTTTAATACGCGAGGCGACTGGCGTCATGGACTTAAGTTTTTTGTCCGGTTTAAGACGATTCTACGTCGATATATGTTGGGAGACCCGTATACATACACAACGCTTACTTGATGACTAACTTTGTTTGTTTTTTTACAGCTTATTATTATTTACTAATTCTTTCGTTACTCAGGTAATTATAAAATGTGATCTTCAATTTCGAACTAACTGTATAAGAATGAGTTACGTATTGTATTATGTATACTATATTTTTAATATACATTAACATTTAATAATTCTATGTTATATTGTTTCCTATATTACGTAGGAATTTGTAAGGCTTTTAAATTCCCTTTAATGCACTCCCCATTAGCATTACATTTCAAATCGAAATTTAACACTGCATTTGGGGACCATTTTAATTGACCTCCCTATTATCCACTGGGTTTTGTTCAAAGATTTGAATGAAACCGCACATTGTTTTAGTTCTGACCAATATTATGTTCTGAATACAATAGTTATGTCAAAATCTGTTTACGGTGTTGCACATTTTATGAACAATGAAACATTATAAATAATAATTTTAGGTTATCACAGTACAAAACATAATATGTTAAAACTATTTTTATGTTTACGTCGTCATCAAGTACGCCCTGCGTATGTGCGTCTATAAAATAAAGTACTTACTAATGCGCTTCAAAACTAACCTGAAGGCCACGAAAAATTTGCAAGCGTCAATCGTTTGCGCTGCAGCCGTCGGCGTTGAGCGTTAAAAACAAATATGTTATACAGCCAAGAAATTTTCTTGCAAATTGTAACGAAATATTCCAAGATACGTTCAAAGCTGACGCATACAGTCAAGCGAATGTTTCGTGGCCTTAAGTTATCATGCGATTGGCGCCAGTATGTTTAGGCGACATTATTTACAACACTCCGATTATTCAGTCGTATTAAAGCGTCACACATTTGTATGGTTAGCCGGCTTAAGATAACACTAATTAGCCACTACAAGCAACACTATTGCTACGTAATATAAGATAAATGTACCGTGTTCAATTAGAATATATCAGTTTCCGTTTCCCCCGTTTCGGTTTCATATTATTTAAACTTACATTTACATCGTACAGTTAATTAATAACATCTGCTCAAGTCGTTACAACTTGTAACTCTTAGTCTAATAATAATCATCAATTGAACACCCTTATTATGCGATGCCTACATCAAAGTTCAGAATAAAATACGCAATACTTGTATATTAAAGGTATAAAACATAACATTACAATACATTGATATATTTTGGATCACTTTAAATTTAATAACTACATATAAAAACGACTTTTAAAATTATCGATTCGATAACATACATTAATGCGAATATTTTAGATATTCCAATTATATTAATACAATACTTCTGTCGTCATCCGCTCGTAGAATCAGGAATATTGCGTTCCATTATCCAAGTTGTTAGCGTCAAAGTGCGGAAACCCGATAATCTCTAGATTACTGCATCAGATACGTTGTAGTGCAAAAATAGAATATAATAAAACAGCAATAAACTAATCCTCTGTATCTACAAACAAATTTGACTGTGTTAATAACTAGTAAATTACGCCCGATTCTACGAATGGATCAAGAAAATTTAAATTTATGTTGGTGTTTTGATTATTGCTCCATTTTTTTCTAAAGCGTATTTTTTTATGTCACGTGCCAAGCTTTTGACCATTCTTCAGTGTATTTATGGATTATTATGACGATCTAGATTGTTTAGAGTTTAAATTATTTTATTACGCGAACCCTAATACTCTTTATTTTAGAACTTGAACGACTGGTGAGTCATATTTAAATGTAAACTTAATACACATACTGCCTATTGGAATAACTATCGAAATGTAAGTCTAGCCTTTGCATCCGCAACGAACATTGGGATAAGTCAGAAAATAAACTTGACATCTATTCGTTGAAGCTCATAAATTTAATTTTTAAGACAGTCATAGAGTAGGATTCAGATGTCAAAAATACATTATAGAGTAGGACTCAGATGTCAAATAAAAAGTCTTTGATTTCTCGTGAAGCAATTCCAATAGGCAACTGTAACAATACAGTACGGAAAATGTCCAAAAATTTGAACTAAACTAGGGGTATAAAGAGTGAACTCCTTAGTGAGTGAATGTTAAGGCACCGTAACCTATATCAATTAAGTGTATCCAATGAACAATTTGAACCGTGCTTCGACAAGACTTTACAAATAGTGTAAAATACGGCGCTCACAGTAAGGGAGCAACATGTCATACACCAATTACTTACACATTACAGTAGCAAAATAATTTCGTATTTATTCCTTAAATTGAGTATATTTATAGTATATTCGGTACACCCACAGCCACTTATTTGTTAGATAAGCTTGAAACGAATATTATGAAAATTTACATGAAAGTTATCGCCAAATAGTCTATGCGAGGGAAAACTACGCGTTGAAATAAAAAAAATAGGTAAAATTACTTATTAATATATTCGAGTGGTTAACAGTATTTTTAACTGACTTCCCGAAAGCAAGAGGTAATCTATTTGTCTAATTATTTTTAGTAATATATCAATTGATTTTAAATAGTTAGGAATCATTTATTCGAACATTAAAATTTACATACGAAGTATTAAGTGTTACGTCCAACGTATTTAATCATAACCTGTCGTTTAAGTCGTGTGGTGCTAAAATCAAGGACAGAATCTACACAAACCTGTGAATTATTTCGATATTGCCTACACTGTCATCTCCCACTTCAGAAGGATAAACTGCGGCAATTAAATGAAACTACGGGAGATATACGTTAGTAGATAGAGATGAAATATACAGAGTGGCCAAAAATTATGAAAAAGATACAGGTGTAGATTTTTTTCGAATTTTAAAAAGAATTAGTTAAAAAAAGGCAATTTTCTCATAAAAACACAAAATAAATTATAACTCTGAAGGGGACGAGCTTAGGGACCTCCCGCAGAACAATTTTTGCAGCTGATGACCACATCTAACCCCTAGTTGAGTTTGATCCACTTATACAGGATAAGAGTTCAAGAGATAGAAGACAAGTTAGTTGGGTGGCCACTTCAATTGGTGGTTTTCTTTTTGAAAACCAAAACGTACTACCTTATATATGTGCAGAGGCTTATTTGAATTTAACTATTTTTTAATCACCCGTGTTTTGTTTAACAACTGGCCGTTCAATTCAAACCTAATCAACATCGACAGACAGAAACACGGTTCGATAGATCAATGCATGGATGAGTACTCATTTATGGTGGAATGAAGGCTCATTGGACGCATAAATACCTATTTCCAATAAGTTAATAAAGATAACTGTATTATTGAATCACGGTGATAAATGACAAGTTTTTTGGTTCTCATTCCACGAAGTCTTCCTTTCAAAGTAAATTTGTTGGAATATAAACGTACTTCAGCTGACTATTAGGTCGAATACAGATGACGAGGGACTTTTTGCTTTTGTTCTTTACCTAATCTGTAATTATTTATAGGAGAGTTAATTACTGATAACGTACCCTAAATATCTACGGCAGACGACTGTTATGTTGTAGTATCGCTATAGTAAAAATAAGGTACGTATTATGTAACATTTTACGTCTTACGTACTTAACGAGAACGCGTAATCTTCAGTCGCAAAATACTATTTGGCTACCAAAGTGAATTCAATATATTCCTGAACACTTCAATATTATAAAAATGCATTGCAGACATCTCTGAAGGTAAGTTTAGATTACACTGCGACGTTGCGTGGCAACAAATTTTAATCGCTAACGGAGTAACTAAGAATGAATTTGAATGAATGTGTAGGTAAAACATAGATGTCCTCTGGTAGGTATATATTGAATCGATTGTAATATTAAACCGATTGTCAATGAATACATTAGATTAACCGATACGTAAGAGTCAAACAGGTCAAGGGTAAACAATGTTGCCTAATTAGTGAGATGTGCAATCGGTCGGAAAACGAACCGTTGCAGTGTGAAGCCATTCAAGATTAGATTAGAGAGACATTACGTCTTCTACATTTTCTACGTTTTTTTTACCTAGCGTCCAAACACTTTATAGTTATGTGAGGTGTCACGAAATAATTTTCTCCTAACACGATAAGAGACATTATTTTTTTATTTTCCAAAGATACGCTACATCCTTAACAGAAGCGCTTGGCTCATCAGTAGAAATTATTAAAAAACTATATCTTTGAAGCGAGTGTGCTACGTATCAATGTCGTTGTGAAATTTTAACTCCCATAATGGTATACAGGTGAACTTTTCAATTGCGCGCGGGTGGCAAAGGAACGCAACCTAAGTAATGGCAGAAATGCTCAGAGGCGTTACAGGACAGATTTATATGACAAAAAAAATCTTCTAATTCGATATTGAAAAATCTTCCTTAGCAGTTGTAGTTGTAACCAAAATCTTCGTAGTAACTACTTTGACCATTACATGCTATTCCTTAGAAGTAGTGTTAGATTGGCCATCCACGTCCAGTTAAAAACATAGTTCTGTATATTAAACATAGTCATTAGCGCAATCACCTGGTGTATAACCTTATAACTATTTGTTGCCGATTCGAACCTACTCTACTTACAAAAAATTATATTATTCATGTTGATTAAGGCCCATTATTATCTGTATATAACAAACTCTTTACTTTGAATTCTCAACAATCAATATTATATATATAAAAATACAAATTTCTTCAATTATTCTTATTTTCTTCAAAATATTGAACGTGCACCGGGCACTTATTTCATATATAACTATACTATTGCATATATAATGTTAAAAGGCTAAAGTGGTGTTAAGTGGTTACCGTTAAAAGGGGTGGTTTTATCTTCAATGACACTTTCGATGAATGTTCTTTAATGTCATTTTAACGAAATGTCTCGTATGATTTCAAAATACTTCTATGAATAAATCTTTCATATCACTTTGTGTAGTCCTTTACCGATTAGATTATTATAACATATCACTTGCCATTGCTAGTTCTAGAGCCTTCGAAGCATCGTGGCTGTGGTCGAAGACCATCGCTGAATGGCTGAAAAGGCACATCATTGTGGCCACCGTGCCGACCAGGTGCTTAGTAGACCACAATTAAGGAGTTGGACATACATATCCATGAACTCAGACAATCCGTTTAGGTAATTAAAGGGCGTAGACTGCGAGCAATCCGCCGATACCTAAATACAATTATAGAGTGCAGCAACACTTCCTAACATATTTTCATAGTGAACGTTTATAGTCTAAGTGCTCGCAAAGGCAACCAGTTGGCGACATAATGTGATTAACAGAGGCCGTTGATAGCAAAATGTAGTGTGTAGGAAGCCTTATATCGAATAACTTAATGATCAAATCGTGCGAGTTATGCTTTTAATTTGCAGAGCAATTGCATATGCTTTACCGAACAAATTGGCTGCAGTATGACTTGATCATTTTATGATCGTACGAGCAAAGAATATCCTAGTTCAGTACAGCTAATTGGAAAACTGGGTTCTATTTACAGCATCATTAATTTTCGAACTACTTTCAAAAATTTGCGAGATACTTATTTTCAAATGTTAATTCGATAATTCAAATGTGCTTTAGATTCAAGTGCAGCATGCCTATAAAATCTAAGACTGGTTTTATGTTATAGTTATTGCTATCTGAATTATTCGTATCGTATTAAACGAGTAAATTCGTAATGTAGAGACATATTGTTCTAAAGGAGTTTTGTATTCCATTCATAAAAGTCCATGATAAGCAAATTGAATAATTGACACAACGTATGGTATAATTTACCATACGACAAGACTGCTCAAGACGGATCGGACAGGTGGCGTCATTCAGCTTGTCGCAGATTCAACTCGTTCGCGTCAGCACTCGTTCTCGTCAAAAAATCCTTAATTAAATTTCATGATGCAAGCACGCAGACTTTCGCAGAGTTAAAATTCCACAACGACGATTGTCACCTAACCCATTAAAAACCGTACAGCTATCATATTATTAACAAGTCCTTAAAATACAGCTAACGCTACCATGTCTAATTATCGTACACTCGAGTGTATATCAGGCTATATTAAGAATAAGCATTCCTATACATATGTTACGTTTAAGGGATAATAAAGCGTCGAAGATTGCGTCTACGTCATAATCGTACTCATAATTATGCTACTTTTGGCCAGAATCCTATTTGTACTCATGTCCGTATTAGTGCTCGGAATTACTGAATGCCGACTGCTGCGCTCCCGATTGGGGTCTAGACTCCAGTCCTGCTATTAGTAGTCTTTACGAGAAGAATCGTATAATGTTGCAATAGAACACGCTATATTTTACACATCAAACTTAAGTACTATTGTATTTCCATTCGTGTAGTTTGTTTAGTGTGTTTCATTCGGGAATAAATAAAGATGTTAATAAAATTAAATAAATAATAACGAAATATAAATTAAACATAATAAAGGGATCGGGTTCTCCTATGGCCATTGATTTGTTCAGTTTATAGTATGTAAATATGTAAAGATGATAAGTAGTATATCATTAATCACCAGTTCATACTGATACTATGTTTCCGGAGACATCTTTCACTAACAATTCTATATTTACCATCAGTTGGATACTTCAGTTAAGTATAAACGGGATCAGGGAGGTGTTTTATTTTTTATTTTCTTTATTATTATTTTTTGTAAGCCAGGAAGTAAATACTTTATTGAGCATAAATGTTGAACAGGTTACATACGAAGTAACATATACATTAAATTGTTATAACTACTTTGACATCAATCGAATGGCAATAAATACTGTAGTAATATACGGCTGAAGACTAAAAAAGCGGGTAAAATGCAGTCATTAACGACACATAACAGTACAACACACCGAATTCTTTGACTTCTACTCCTATAGTAATTGCATATTACGTGTAAATACATTAACAGGGCTCGAAGCTTAACTAGACTATTGTCGACTGCTAGACCTCACGCCGAACGCCAAACAGTTGTAAAATCAATTCCTGCGAGTCCATTAGTTAAAGAAATTCGGAAAACTCCACGCTCGAATACGATCGATATGTATGCGACAACGTATATATACATAACAATTATTGTTCTATCAACATTTACAGGCATTAAGTGGTGCACAGTTACAGCTCGTTGGATACAATCACAACACAAATTGTAACATTGGCTCTTAATTGCGATTTTAGACCTATGATAGAAAGTCAATGAATTAAAAGGGTCCGTTTATAGTGATCAACATTTATGTCGAGTGAAAAGTCAACGAACTCGACATGGGGTTGTCTTTATGAAAATGCACTTCGCCTTTGGAAATGTGACTCCCTATAAACGCACCCTCTCTTACACCGTTACACAATTGCACGTAAAAATAACATACCTATTCTCTTGTGTTACCATATTATAAAATATACATAAACATATTGAATTCAATGTACAACACAATAATACACGGCGTTACGGGTAACATTACTGAATCGAAGTATTATTTTGTACGACAGAATTCACATACAAACAATATACGTACGTCAGCACATTCTTTATTAGATAAATAAATTAAGCAAAACGCGTATAATACAAAAAATATAATTATAAATAATGTTGTTTGTTACATCTACGTTTTAATACGATTTTACTAATAATTTAATTTAGTTACTAAGATAATTGCGCACTATGCATCGTTGTAACGATCGCTTACAGAGAAACACACTTAAGTATTTACATATTGGTCGTATATACCTTTATTTGTGATCCATTACTTTAATTAGGTTAATTAGATGGGGTGATATGTCTCGTACAATAAACTTATTTTTTAAGTCACGGTGGTGCTCACTCTTGAATAAAGTTAAGTGCGCTGACATACAAATAAAAAAAAACCTACAACTGTTATAGCGCTCTAGACTTTATTTTTATCTAAGGACTCGGCCACATCCTCTTGCCCATTTATCGTAATAGTGGTTGTGTACAATCTCCAAAGTTATCATTTCAAAAGCTTTCAAGTGGTGTGGCAGATCCTTAAATAGAGCCATCGTGATCAGTCAAACAATGCGGTCGATTCTAAGCCCTAACATAACGGACGATGACCGACACCAAACGGCTAAAATAAACTACAAGTAAGTATGAATTTGAAAGGGGTTAAGGCAAATCGAACTTATAGATCAATAAACAAAACTTCTGTTGTAAAAATTCAAATGTGAAAAAATGTGTAATCGCTATGAGCGTAAGGTTAATTGACGTCATACACATCGCATTTCACTCAGTTCCAAAAACTATGAACAGGTCTTATTCATTTGTAATCAGAAAACGTAATACTGAATTTCATAGCGTTTGTAACAAAAATTGGCGGAGTTACGAGCAAACTTTCAACCCCTATTTAAGCCGCTTAGAGAGGGAATATCAAATAATCCTTCCTAAGTGGGCGTCTATGTTATAAAAGAAAACCACTGTCCAAAATTTCATGTTTCCAGCTTTAGTAGTTTAAGCTTCACGATAATAAATCCGTCAAGACAAGTCTAAAAGTATGAATATATTGAGAGAGAAGATTAAAATATTTGCAAGAATTTTCAGATGCAACGATCTTTAGTTAGTTATTAATTCGCAGATTACTGAGTGCATACGAGTAGATTTTCCCATATAGTACATTGTGTGTGCTGTCATTTGCAAATCCGGAGTTTCCTAGCACAGAAATCAATTACACTCCATAAACTTAAAGGGCGCGCTCTACGCTTGATGAAACTAAATTGTTTGGTTTGGCGTCGGCCGTCGCCTCTCTACAATACTGATAACATGACGTCTATACATACACCATGTAGTGCGTTCATTAAAACACATCTTTATCTTTGGTGAAATAGAAACGAATTATAATGCAGTATGGTAAACACGCCGATTTACCGAGCATACAAACAGCGGAAACAAGTTTTTTCCAGAAGATTTAAGCTTCTCAGACAGCTTACGTGTAAAGAAAATCTGATATTTGATACCGGAGATAGAAAAATGTTCGCGGCTTTTGAATATATTTAAAAGTAAATAGTGTAAATCTTACGGAACCACCGTGCATACAATTCGCTTCTTATAAAATAATGTTTATTAACATTATGTAACGTTATATTAAATTAAGACGGTTATTAGTATATTATAATCATACAATAACATCTACAAGTTCATCACAATCTACACATATATTACGCACGACACTTAACTACAAAATATGTTCATAAATTATTATGCGGCGGAAAGAGAAAACTGGTATCTTTAGTAGTTAAATTATGTCATCGGTTAATGTATTTTGATGGTTTTAGCCCGTAAAATATTTTGAAGTCTAAAATCTCTTGAGTTGAGTACCTACAATACGCCCGAATGTTAGATGCAGGATGAGTTGAAATAATATACCACTAAATACAGTTTTTTATTAATATCCATCGCACTATGACGTGTTTAAGGGGTGGTTAAAAAACAATTATAACTATGTATTTTGTTATATTGAAATTTGTTATAGTGAAATGAACAAATACACCTGACGATTATAAAACTTTCCTAAGATTTTTGCCTAGCTCGATTTGTGATATTTGTCCCTTTCCTTGAGATAGACATTTTTGAAAATTAGTTATACCCTACATATGGATCATAATTACACCTCGCTAAAGCTAAGTCTAAAACTATCTATTATTAATTAGTATTCATTATTTCTAAGTACTTCATTAAATTTGGTGACCAGAGATCAGTAGCTTACAGCGAACTAAGCAGTCTTGATATTTAAGTATTGTTATTAATATTATATGATTGCTTATGTAAATTGAATGCAACATAAGTATGATCCATATGTTCAATGGGACACAAGATCACAACGATTATCTAAGTTTGGTACGTGGTAACTAGGAAATTCGAATACTATTTGTCACGAATGTAAAGTGGCTTTGAACAGCGATTACCATCGACCAGTGACATTCCACCTGATTAAAAGACTTATACTACAAGTTTACGAGGACAACAGAAACAAAATTCTTTGATCTCAAGCCCTTGTTCTTTTTTATTTGTACCGTACAATGGATTCACTAAATGTACCCACGCATAGAATTGTGTTCGGTATCTGTGATTGTATTTTAGTACACAAAACATCCGAATATTCAAACGGAATATCGAAATAAAATCGGATTAAAACCAAACCGGGTTTCAACAAAAATAAACGCTCGAGTTGGAGGAGAGGTAACAACGCTTGCAAAATATTTACTTAAATGGAAGTCCAAAAAATGTTTCTGTATAAAAATGATATAATTTCAATGAGCTTTTGCTAATAAAAGAGAGCTGCATGTGATGTTCGGTAGCTTTAAAATCCTTTATTAAGTTAAATTGTACGTTGCATTATGATGGCGCTATATTTAAATCCAGAAAAATGTGAATTGAATTTAAATTAATATATTGAAAAATGTCTATACACTTTCAAAAGATATTTTATTCACTTTTGTACTACATATCGTTCGACGTTCGAACTATCTTCCTGATATTTACATTAAATTGGCAGCTTGCTATTAACTTCGAAATATATTTACGTATTTTGTGGATAACGTTACAATTTACTGTTCATACATTTAATATTTGGAATAGTGAAATATCAAAACTGATATACAAAATACTTCATTCCTGCATCAAACAAACGGTGTTTGTAAATTTATGAAATTGATGTGATAAACGCACCATACAAGCACATTCGTGCGATAACTCGTTAACTTATAACCATTGTCATTACTGCATTACACGCTAATAATACTTCAAAACAGCTAAAGATCAAATACGTTTTTGATTCATAATGATGCGTTAACTAATTTAATTCAATCACAGATTTAGGAATAGACACTGGTTTAATTCTTTACAGCATGCTGTATACATACAATTATATTGATCAAATAGTTTATTAGTTGTGTGCTTGTAGGATTTCATGATGATCAAACAGTTCAACGGGTTCATACAATGGTTATTGATTTATGTACTAGTTTTATAGTCTCGCCTGCTGAGCGATCATCGTAAATAGTCGCGAATCGATTGTTTAGTCCAAGCAATACTCATTGAACTGTTGGTCGGTAGTTGCACCACTATTTATAAAAACGCGAGCGATATGTTTTTGATTTTTCGTCTAGAGCAACTATCTAATTGGTCTTATACGGATCTCTATGTTTCTTATATTATTAGAGCTAAAGTTTGTGACGATGTTGCATACTTGACTTACTCTTTCTCACAAACTATTTTTATATAGTTTATAACCTGGATTAACACGGGTTACTCATTACTGTGGTAAACGTGACCGAACCGGAGTCTCGGGAATAAGCTAGTATTCCTATATAATTTTCACATAAAACTAAACAATTGTTCGGCTTATATGCACTAGGTCAAAGCTATCGCGTCCTACTGGCATTCCCAATCCCCCATACTTAACGTGGCTAAAGTTGAAAATTGAAAAATATAGACCCGATAAAATAATGATTTATTCAATATAATTCATATATGTATAATACTTTATTATTGTACATTTTGTGCAGTAATGACAATGCAAATAGAGAATTCGAGTAAATCGCACGTGTTTTTGAATTGTAAAAATCAAAATAAACAAGTACGCGTCGTGTCCATATCGCTTCCGTAAAAATTAACCATTCAATTAAAGCTTAAACTGTAACGATATTATTTATAGCGGGAATTTCTTTTCTCAAAAAAATATTACACAAATTAATGAGATACTCGAGAATAATAAGTATTTACGGCTTATTACTCTCATGTGAAATCCTATTACGACAAAATGATTATAACCAAAACAGGTATCGTTTGTGATGATAATAGTAGACAATGTTGTTAACTTTATTTATAGGCATTCAAATTTTATCGTGATTATTACCGATGAAATAAAAAAAACATCAAAATCAAAGTCGTTTTTCAGCTACCTAATATTTCAAAATTAACAGAGAAGGATATGAACACGGTGCAAAAAAAAATACCACACAGAGTGTATGGAATAATCAATCCAAATGCCGACGGAGTCTGATCATACTTTAATTATAACTACGGAAATATTTATGTATCGTCTTCAAAACGACTATTCCATTTAATCAGCCTTTATCGAGACTCGCTACCGAGTCACATTCCACGAAGACAACTCTACTAACTACTGCTATACTGTCAATTAAGGACCTAACTGACCCGATCAAACGCGAAAGTATTATGACAGTGACCAATGTAGCAGCTCTGATTAAAATCTATATGAGATACTCAGCTGCTGTGAAATAGGTATCTATCTGTCTCTAAACTGACCTTTACAGTATAGTATTGTTCTTACTAGCAACAGTTTCTCGTTTAGTTTCATTCCGACTGACATTCGTTATACTTTAACCGCGTCTGATTTTTGAAAACTTACATTGACAGAAAACCCCATTTTGAAAATAAATTTGTAAAGTAAGGTTATACGTACAATATGACAGATACAGACACTCATATGTCGGTATAGTTAAATGAATAACATAACTGAATGAATGAATGATATTTTAATAAATTAGTCAATATTATTGATATACCATCTAACTCATATTTCGATGTCTCGCACAACAAAGACAATCGAAACATGAAATCGCACAAACAAGTAATAAATTATACTGAATGATTTACATTAAATTAAAATTGCAATTAAAATATTAATCATAATAATCAAATTCTACTAAATAAACACATAAATATTGCACATAAAGTAAACATTGAAATTAATGAATATGAACCGTGAAATATTGGATCTTATCTTAGTACAGTCAGTATATAAAATGACTATGTGATAATGAACAAGTCAATTGTACTCCGTCTGATATATCAATGAAACGCACACAACGAAATAAATAGTTCAACGGTAAATCTTAAAAATACCCATTGCAATACATAAAGTATACAATGAATATCGTTCACATCACGGGCAACATAAAATTCTTATCATACGTAAGAATTTCACGGATTGCATTAAAATT
The DNA here is from genome assembly GCA_002930495.1 of Cecropterus lyciades. NCBI lineage: Eukaryota > Metazoa > Arthropoda > Insecta > Lepidoptera > Hesperiidae > Cecropterus > Cecropterus lyciades. The sequence goes on from MOOZ01002472.1 coordinate 27,588, forward strand.
AACTAAAATAAATTGAAACATGAAATGTTTTGGTATTTGTTCTGTTCTCGTGATGTTCCTAAAACGTACTACGATACTAAGCTCCGTCGTTACGTTCGCCCGCGATTCTTATATTTCAGCGAGAAGTTCTGAATAGTAATGGGTTGCGCTCAGGTAGTCTAGGAGGCGTCTCGGTAGTGGTAAATTGTTTATCAAATCTCGTCTCACATACTTCAATATCACAAATCTGAAACAATATATACTTCCACCATTATACACAATCGAAAACCACTATCTCTCATTCACTCTTGGTTCGTCTGTAAAACCAATTAATATTTGAAATACGACAAGAAAAATGAAAGATAATATAAAAATGACAGAGACACAGCAAACAAATTCAAATATACGCTTTATTAAGACATTCGTAGAATCGGGCCTCATATAAACCAGTGTTTTCCAAAGATTAGGCAGCGTTCCCCTGGGAGGTCGCTAAGCCTCTACGAGGGGATCGCGGAGTATCGCAAAGCCACAGAAATAGGTAATGATATAATCCATATAACATTTGTATGGAATTTTAACTAAACACAAAATAAATGTTAATTTACATTTAAAGTTACTTGATAAACCGATGCGTAATTTAAAAGCAATTAAATTTTGTACGGATTGGCAATATAATAAAATATAGATTAAATAATTTCACAACATTTTGTAGGTCGCGCCTTAACCATGATTGAAAAACACTGATATGTGACATATTATATAATCAATATAATACGAGGAAAATGAGGCAGTCATAGTTCACTGTCATTATCCTATTTCGATATGTATTCAATGAGACATAGTGTCATTTATTTTTAAGAACCTTAAAACCTTGGACATTTTAATATCAAAATTATGTGTTGTCAACGAGCATTCGGCTAGTTTGGTGGACTATGACTACCCAGGGGTATGAGTCGCACCGCAAAGGAACTTCGCATCGCGCTGCAAGCGTCAGAGTTAAAAAAAAATGCATGTAACCAATCATACAGGGCCACGAAATCGCAAAGTATACTGTAGCAATAATTGCTTATATTTTAAATAAAAATAGTAAGGACGCTTGAAGCGATTACAAGTCTCTAGTGGAGCGCATGTTCGTGGCCCTCGGGTTACTCCTCAAACTAATAGAGACGTGCCCAACACTGAAGCAGGAAATCGTAGATGCAACATCGTGTGTATGATATATCAAAGTGTATGATTTATCAAAATAAGCGACGTAGGTTAATCTGTATTACGTGAAAACAATGTTGCATTACATACCGGAGCCCATTGTATGCCCAGTTCTACGAATGGTTGACAATATATTGGCGACAGTAAAGCCATAGCATTCCTTTGATCCAGATTGGTAATTGGCAAGCGAACGAGCATTTTCTACTATTGAATAATGATAAATGGGCATCGATTTGTTTTATACTCAAAGACTTTGTTGATATGTAATGATATTCGATTATTTTTTCTCCAATTGCAACTTCGATTATAATCAATTTCCGTATACGATTCTCTCGTACGTTTTATACGGATTCTAAAAATATTTTTTTATTATTTTGCGATAGTTTAACCCGTCCACGGTACGTGAAAATGTTGTAATTAATAGCTCTTGCATCGCCGGTATTCCTTTTTTATTAGTCGGCGAGTCAATGTTTTAACTAGCCGAAATTGGATATTGCATCGACGAACAACAAATACTCCATACGTATATGTATATTCACTTTTTCGTTTACGAAGTGTGTAGAAGCGAATAAACTCGTGAAATAAAGTTATTTGCTATGTACGCATGATGTGTCGGTATATCGTTATGTTATTACATATATTATCAAATGTTAATTGGCAACATGTATGATTAATTGTGAAATTACACGCTGTAAAATAATAAGAGTATATTATAATTATCACGCAATCCATTGTAAGTATTGTATATTTGTATTATTTTTTATATTAGGTAAAATATATAAAATTCGTCACGAAAGCTATGTCTATGTATGTAAAAAATAATCACCAATGAGAAACAACAAATACAAAACCGCTAATATTCTTATATATTTTTTTGAGTATAAATGATTACTAATGTAAAATAATATTGTTAGAACCTCAAAGGATTATGAAGTCAAATATGTCAATTTTTTTTGCATCGCCAATAAGTTTCGCAGATGCATTCGTAGTTCGTCAATTAACCTCTATTAATTCGACCTCCGATCCGCATATAACCACACATCAATAAGACCAAATGGACTAATTAATAAATTGGATCCGCGTCATAATTTTGTACCTCCAATTTACTGAAGCGTAAACGAAATTGTGTTCGATACAATATAGTGAAGTTAGCTTTAAAGTTATTTACAATTGAATCGTTAGTTTGCTTAGGAATCGATTAAATTTTTCTTTCATTAGGTACTCTTATTTATACTAAATACCAAAACATTAAAGAAAAAATCTGTACAAATGTAACTACATTAAAGAAAAAATCTATTAACAGTTTCATTAGTGTAACATTTCAGTAGTTACTTAAAACTTCAAAAAATATATAATTTTATAATTGACATTATTAAACAATAACACATTTATATAGGAGTATAGTTTGATATATTTCGTAGAGTATGTTACTTTATTACTAAACCTATTCGTGAATCTATCTGTTTTATCTTTTATTAGTTTGCCGTTATTTTAGCGTCCCGTACCCAAACGGTAAAAACGGAACTCTATTACTAAGGCTCCACTGTCCGTCTATCTGTAACCAGGCTGTATTTCATGAACCGTGATAGCTAGACTGTTGAAATTTTCACAGATAATGTATTTCTGTTGCCGCTATAACAACAAATAATAAAACAGAATAAAGAATATATTTAATGGGGCTCCCATACAATAACCGTGATTTTTTAATCGATATTAATAACGGCAACAGGTAGACGTTTGAAATATTTTGAGAAATTGGAAATAAGGGGCTCTCATATAATAAACGCGCCTATATTGATAATGGTAGGGAGCCCTTCGTGCGGGAGTCGCACTTGGCCGGTTATTTTTGTTTTACGAATAACATTTTAGTGGTACTGTTAATATTTTATGTATTACCTAGTATTATTCGGAAGTTAAGGAGCCAGAACTAAATAAGAAAAATATATATTCCGTTCACAATACAGGTGTGACACGCATTTGGTTCCAGGTTCGATCTACGGCCAGGGATTTCTGTTTAGTGTCTGGTTATTTGTGTATTCTACTTTGTCCATGGCAAACACCATACGGAAGACAATTTTAATGTGGCTATAAGTGTAGAAAAAGAATGGTAAAAATACTGTGTGGTCCCTAAAGTCCCCAGCATAGGACCTTAAATGCACGATGTCGGCACGCACTTGGCCGATTTATATATATTCTGTACTCACGTTAGATACTAACGTGACACAATTCAATTTGTGATGGCCCGCCTCTGTTCTCAACCGGAGAGATAATGTAATAATAAAAAACTAGCACAGGCTCCCTTCAATTTATTTACCTTCCATTTTAATTCTCGATCATTCGAGACCAGTATGTAGTGCATTACGACATGCTCCTGCCTCGCAAGTGCTATTAGTTTGCATTTATTATCTTACAAATATTATATAACGAGCTTGTGATGTATTTGTGTTTGTTTGTCGGACTTAGTTGCAATTTTGCGCTAGATAAATAGTTTTTGGCCTGGATTAACATAAAGGATATTCGAAGCCGGTGGAGCCGCGGAAATAAGAGAGTATTGTTATTAACTCAAACGTCGTTCATAACTGTACAAACATGCGATCATCATTAAGATCATATACATCGTTTATTTCTAATTCGAATAAGCTACACAAAACTTTCTGTTTGTGATGTCTTAATAGACAACGTTTTAACCGACTTTCCAAAGGAAAGAGAGTATGTATGTGTTCGTCATGTATATTTTTTGTGATTTTTTTTCGTAGGGTTTACTTTAAGAATAACGTCAAAAATATTTCAACCTCAATTCGTCGAGTATTTTTCGTTCGAAACCATAGCTACATAAATAACGATTCCCTATCATTGCTTGCCAGTTGCTGAGTTTTTCCAAAGAAATAGACGCCCTTTTTCATCTCACGTGTAATCTTATCTAATTGTCGTTCGTTAACTCGTTCACCTCATCGGATAATCGTGTACTAAGCAAATTCATTTACGAGAACGGCTTCAGTCCGATGTGGGGTCGATAAAGTTCATAACCTCCACACTACATAAAACGTTTGACGGTAATGAATAGGGATTGGATATGTAGAGCTTTTAAGTGCCCTCTCACATGATATTCATGAAAATTTAAAATAGACGTATCTTCGTGTGCCGTTATGCAAAATAAATAGAGAAAATCGCTTTTACGATGTCTGCTTTGATGAATTGGTGGGGAAGTGAAGAGTTTGACGCCCGTCTGCCGCTCTCTGTATTCAAATTAGGCTTAACGATAAGTGAACAAGTCATTTTGTTTTGCGGTACAGCATTGGCGTGAACTATTTTTGTAGACCGACTATTTTTTCTCATTTTTCCATATAAAATCAAATATGTTGATAATTATTAGGGATGAAACATCTTTTGAACTATGAATGGAATAATAAAAATATTTATTTATGCGGTTAGATTACTACTATATAATTCATTTCATTAACTTTATGATTATTATATGACGTAATTAACATTACTCTAAGTCATGTTGTTAATGTTTCATTATTTTCTTATTTATACCTA
>MOOZ01002472.1:35613-47840 GCA_002930495.1 Cecropterus lyciades
GAGACGTAAAATTAAAGTGTAGGAACGCAAAAAGTCATCAGTTCCATTTTAATTTACCGATTGAAATACATTACACATACATTTGACTAAGTTTTGAATATTAACAATTAGTACACACTTTTGCAATAATGTGATTGTGAAATACCCTGAATAATGAGAAATATCCTGAGGTATTCCCGGAGCTATGACATGGGGCTCTTCGAAAAAGAGGTGAAAAGAGCTCTCCTTCAAAGCCGGCGATGCATTTGCGACTCACATGGTGTTACAAGTGTCCATGACGGCGACTGCTTTCCATCAGGTAGCCCGTCTGCCTTATCGTTAGGTTTTGGTATAAATATTGCTTATAAGAATATTTTATGCAACTTGTTACTTGCAACCGCAAATGTTAAATACTTGTCGCTGATAAACTCAAAATCGGTAAGGCGTCTGGGTTAATTATTTTACTTCTTAGCGTACTCTCGATACTGCCTACTACGTGCGAAACACAACAGATATATTGGATAGACAAACAGATATATAGACTACAGCTAATATATAGACATCGATTGGACAACTACATATACAGATCGTGATGATTACGATAAGGAACTTACCTGCACCAGGTATTCAACCCACAAACTCAGTAACTTAATCTAATATAAAATATAACACAGTAACTTATGTAAATAAATCATATGAATAATTTTGGGGATGGTATCATGTATCATGATACCATAAAAGTAATATCTTAAACATATTTCTGCCAATTAGTAATTAAACTTAAACTACTACTACTAATATACTCGTTCATGAAAAACAAAAATAAAAACTGTGAACAAATTAAAAGATTCAAGCTTTGAACGAACTTTCTTTCACAAATAAACCTGAATTGATAGATACAGTATGGTAATTAGCGGGTATAGGGATTACATCAAGTTGGAAGACAGGAAAGTCAAGACTTAGACATAAAACAACACTTAGAAATAAAAGTTTCATATAGACAAATAGACCCCTAAAGGCAGAGAAGGATGCATAACATTCGGGCGAGCCGCAAGCGCAAGGCTAAACAACACTTATAAGGAGTAAATAATGTTTATTTAGATCTACACATCAATATTATGGGCGAACGTACCTCGGGGTAGTCGCCTTGGTACCGATTCGCACGTATTGGGTTGGGCCTTAGGCAGCTGTAAATACGCTGGCGTTTCATATTGAACGCTACACAAAACAGATGATTATGTGAAGTTCAAGTACGGCTGGAGTTAGTCACCCACCACCGGTACTTAGTGATATCACCACTTGCATAATCGTATGTCTCATTCAAATGCGAAAGAACACGCTAGCAGAAAACACTTCAAATGAAGTTCTGGTTCGAACTTGCATTAATGAGGAGGGAGCAATCAAATGGCCGTAACGTATGGTTACGTTTCTATCAAACCATTGACTTTTCAATAAGATAATTCAGGTTTTACACTACGTAACGGTTAGAGCTGACACACACTATGAAGATACTGTAACATACAGTTATCTTAAAAAATCCTAGAAATAAACCCTTACAGCATGTAATGCTCAATTGGAAATATATTATCATTGTCTTTTTAGTGAAAAATAGACGAAATAGAAGTAACGTATTCAGATAATAATGAATCTATCTGAAGATATTCCGGAACAGGCATGATTTAAATTTGTAAATCGTATCTTGATCGTGTGTGATACTAAAATGTATGTAAGAATTTAATAATATTTATTTATTTGTATGTTAAACTTAATATCTGATACTTTAGTTTGGTATAATAAAAGATATATTAATAATTAATTCAGATATATTTACTCACTCCCTCCATTCAGATATCTAAATTTGTATTAAGAAAGATGATTATGAACTGCTGTGTATGAGGTTGGAAACCACTGATCTAGATGATAACTAATGATAACAATACCGACCTTAGTTATTGCAGGATTATATGAATGAGGGATTATCGTCGCACGGTATTCAAGGCTGGCTGTTGACGTGACGGACTTAAATTATAACTAAGAAAATATCACCTCATACTTACGAATTTCACGGGTTAGACTGAATCTCATGGAAATCAGTAACTGCTCTCCAGAGGGACTGTCTGAACGGACGCCGAAAAAAGCTAACAGCTACATATGTCATAGAGCCCATTAATATTATCACCTCTGATTGCTAATTTTTTACCGCCACATCAGTTTATCGCCATCATATTTAACTTGATTGTTTTAAATTAATGAGATCCAATATTTTAACTTTATTTTTAGTCCAGATTTATTAATTAAAGGTTTTTAATATCTTTGCTGTTATTAAAAAAAAAACGATATCATGACTATATTAACGTTATTGAACATATTTAAAAAAAAATTACAAATCATAAGATATTGCTACTTATCAATTTATTTTGATAATATTATCAATTAATCAATGTTCTTCTAAAACATCGTCATAAATAGTACAGTTACATTTGACAGAAATAACAAATACATCGCCACCCATACCCAAGGAGCAACAACCAATTCTATGAAATGTGTACTGACATACTTAGCAAAGTGATGTTTGCCATACTATCATGTTCCCTTCAACGATAGAACATATAACATAGAGCCATATATTTATCTACATGGTTCAATGAAAATTCGAAATATGCCAAACGCCACTTGTTGCTCCAGTACGATTTTTTTCCTCGTTCTAGTTAATTTTCTCTACATACCACATATCTACATGGTTCAATGAAAATTCGAAATATGCCAAACGCCACTTGTTGCTCTAGTACGATTTTTATTCCTCGTTCTAGTTATTTTTTTCTACATACCACGTATCACAATTGTCTAGATAAAAAACTTAGCATTTTTAATAAGTTAGCTTTTCGAGATAACTTACTTTCAAAAGAATTTTGTTAACAAAGTCGAAAATATTTACGTCATCAAAAAAATAATGGAACAAAACTTATTTGGTTTTTCAGACAGGGTAGGTGTGGGTCAGCCAACAACATTTTTACCTCAACATCATTTACTACCTACTTGTTTAACCTACAGGTGGCTTGACTGTTCCAAAAAAATATAAATTTCTAGCCACAAGTATTTAGTACTAGCTGACCCGACAGACTGCGTTGTCTTAAAATATCTTATAAATCAGTTTTCAAACAACTTACAGTTATGTCAAACGCCATAAAGTTATATTACAACATTTTATAAAGTCAATGCTCGTTAGGTTTTCTTAAATTTTATAATTTTTCGCGTAACATTCATCGTTTTCTTTAATAAGAAAATTCCTCTTACGATAACAAGCACAACAAAAAATTATTAGCGGGATCAGTCCAGCCTCACCCGTGACTAAGGGAATTAGAGATTCAGTAGAGTTCCATACCCAAAGGGTAAATACGGGACCCTATTACTAAGACTCCGATGTGAGTCTGTCTGTCACCAGGTTTTATCTCATGAACCGTGATGGCTAAATTGTAGAAATGTATACAGAGGACATGTTTCAGTTGCCGCTATAATCACAGATACTAAAAATATAATATAATTAATATATAAGGCAGCTCACATACAATTAACGTAATTTTTTGCCGTTGTTTATAGATACGTGTATAGGAACCCTTACTGCGCGAGTCCGACTCACACTTGGCCCGTTTTTTTTATATAGATTTTATGCGATAAACTTACGTGGCGGTAAAATGATGCATGAAAATTATTGGCGAAAACTGTAAAAGACTTAAAAATACCGCTGACAAAAAAATTACAACTTACAAGGAAACATACATATTATCCATCGGCTGCACAACTCAACGCTGGTAAGATCTGGTGATTCAAGCTCGTAGATCACGAAGTTACTTAGTTAGTTAGTAAAGAAAATAGATAGATAAACGAAAAATGAATATTATAAAGCAAGTAGATACAGTTAACAAAGTATAAGGACCATTGCTTATAAGATTGAGATGAATTGTTACAAATTGAAACGAAATATTAAAACGTATAGCATAGAAAAATAAATAATACTACACAAGTGAAATTCCTTTGTGTTTTTCTGGGAATGTCGAACCAAACCATTTTGTTCCTTTACATTGAGATGCCCTGAAGGGCTGTCTATTTACTTCTTTGCTTTTTTGGTATCTAGGTAGCAACTATTTATAAACTTGTATGATGTTTGATAGGTGTTTACATTCTCTTAAAATGTGATATGTATAGATCGAATCAGCATTTTTTAGGTTGACACACATAAACGTTGAAATAAATTGCACGTCAACACGTAGCGTTCGATTGTGCTCTATTCTCACTCCGTCAGTGATAGGCCATTTTCTCGACTTAAATTTCTTTTATCGCATATATATTGTGCTTTCAGGGTTATATGAGCCCATACATATATCGAAAGGATATTTTTGTTAAGTCACGTTGTAACAGTAATTAAATTCAAACGGTATTAAGTCGAAGTTAAGTCCTCTTATTGAATACAGTATCCACAATCAGGAGTAGATTAGCAATTACTTATTACAGACAGTGCTTTTGCGTGACTAGTTTTTCTGATAGAATCCTTAGCGAAAAGTGTTGAAATATTATTCTTTTCAACACCATGTGATAAGTAAACAGGTAAAAGGGTCTGGAACAAGTTCACTGTTTGTGAGTGTCATAATTTGCATCCTATTGTCCCGTCATAAATTCAATCACCCTGTTAAAAATAGCGGACTCTAGAATAAGGGAAAAATTATAGTATAAAACATGAAATCTTTGTATGAAACTTTAATTCGTCTCTTCTGCATTATGTTGGTAATTCTCTTTATTTGGTCTATCGTGAAATATTCTTCTTGAATGTTTATATGTTTTGGCCACATTTTTTACAGATATTACTGAGTCCATACTTCTGTTTTCTGGTCACTAACTTAAAATTGCACTACGTTGTATGCACAAAATTGTCATGTTCACGTTTTTGATTTACGCCAGTATGCCTTTTTTAATATTTCTTGCCTTGAAGTCAAGATCTTATCCAAATGTGCGATCAACATCAACAATCTGATATATTATTTGGTAATAATGATTTATGAAATTAAAAACAGATATTTATTCGTTAGCGTATCATGCACTTTACATTGATGTTGCAATATTTTATTTGAACGCTAACGCTGGTTTTTGTTTGTCCTCACAGGTGAATTTCTATCGAAATTCCTAAAGTTTCAGTTCCTTTCAGTATTGTTCAATTTCATATCATATTTGAATGTATTGTTCTTTTTTTAATATTCAAAGCATTTCACTACATTCGTCTATGTTGCCATTCCGGCGTAAAAATAGGTTAAAAAATACTGGATATATAACCAAATGTATGTATGATGTATTTTTTACCTTTTTCTTGTCATTATGCCACAGATTTCCTTTCGTTATAGTTTGTAATTTTTACTATTCCTAGATTGTACATTGAACACTCTTTTCACTTCTATGTAATGATATTATTTATTTTTCTATGGTTACTTTGATGAGTGACGAGAGTGAGGTGACTGGTTATTTTGGTGAGTGAAGATTTGTTACCTGCACATGTGTTGCAGACTCTGCACCCGTTTGAACCGCGAGACAGGATATAACAGTTGAACTCTCACGGGGCCCAGCATCGGTCGAAGGTTAAGGAAGAACAGGTAACGACCGCTACGCGATGTCTCCACCGCGTTCTCGATGAACTCCACAATCGTCTGCGCTTTGAACATCGTGCATCCCCCGAAGCAGAAGTTGCCTGTCGAGACATTGATAGGTTAGCGGATGACGCTACGTTAGATGGCTTAAATTAAATTAAATTAAATAGGAAATAAGTTACTGGCGCCTATGAACACACGCTTTTTACACTCATAGCCCCACACTAGGATTATCTCCTGTGTCGTGGGTGCCATGGACACACAAAGACGAATACACAAACACCCAGACCCAGAACTGAAATCTAAATTCATCATTCAGATTTCTGTCTGGCCGAGGATCGAACCCGGGACCCCCTGCGTGTCAGACCGGTATGGCGACCGCTCCGCCACGCGGGTCGTCGAATCGAATCGATCGCTATATCGATTGATGTTTTACAATTATTAACTTCATTTTATTTAACGAAAAACTTGTTGTAGCAAACGAACTTGGCAGCCTCCTGATGATAAGTGGTCCCTGCCAACCATGGGCATCCGTAACATATCCCATAATTGTAGAAAATACATGTTATTTGAAGCCGATTACAGACGCGTGCTATTACTGAGGACTAAGATCTAAGTCTTTTTTTTTTTTTTTATAGTAGGGATGTAGCAAACGAGCATGCAGCCCACCTGATGGTAAGTGGCTACTACCGCCCATGGACATCTGTAATCAACCCTAGGTAAGATCAAAGTCTCTACTAAGGTTAGCCACAGATGCGTTGCTACCCCTGAGGACTAAGACGGAATGCCTCGGAAAAGTAAGTCTCCCTTACCACACCCTTCAGACCAGAACACAACAGCGCTTAACACTGCTGTTATTAGGCAGAAATAGGTGTGGCGGTGGTGCTTCCAGAGTCGAACCACAAAGAGTTCTACCACCTTGTAGTCGCCTCATTGTCGCTTAGTCGAACTGGCGTTACCACCTTCCGATTGCAGTACTGTTGTACATCGTGCTACAAGCCTTTTCATGTCGCACTGTTGGCACGATTTATTCTCATGATTGGAGAAGCAGAATGCAAATTAGCTGAGATGATTTGATTAACATTTGGTGTTTATAGTTGATATAATTGTGACGTGCCTTATCTATGATACAATGAAATTTTTCATATTAATATTCAGTCTAAGCCATAACACATGTGTACAACCTTTCTTGGTTAAGAGCAGAGTATTAAAATCAATCCTTAAACTTAAAAAAAAACAGGAAATATAAACGAGTCCTGTCTGAAGGTTAAAAGACTTCGACTTACTTCTTTTGATATCATAGTCTGAGACTCAAGACTTAAGTTTTAAAAGACTAGTCGACTCGACGGTAAAAATGACTAGTCTTTTGAATAAAACTCGAAATGATTGAGTCTCTTTACCCACTAGTCTACAACAACGATTATGGTATATATGGGATTCTAAATTTCCTTCTTAAGATCACCGTTGTACCAGGCGTCAACTTAAAACTTATGTTCACAAACTGAACAAGTGCAATATACACTGCACTTGTATGTGTCAGTATAAGTGAATACCACTTACCCTGATCATGCTCTATTCTGACGTGCCGGAGACCGTTCAGTTTGAAGGTGAGCGTGAAGATGTAGTGGTCGTCGCTGCTGTCCCGCACAATGAAAGACCCGTCCGGCTCGTTCGAGAGGACCTTCTCGGCTGCCTCCACTGATATCGGGCCCCAGTACCAGCCGTACTAAACAAAGAACGAGAAATTTATCAAATCGAAATTGATAATATTATATAATGCGATGTGAAAATTGTTAAACAATTGATAAGATTACCATATTTTTGTATCGTTAAGACATGATGACTTCTTCTCAAAATAAGAAATGAAATGTTTTATTTTGTCCAAGCGTACGTAGGCACGTATGTAGATCATAAATTCAATTTATAAAATATTTCAAGTCATTTCAAAATTCCTAAATGCAATAACAATGAAGATAACTATACTGATACCTGGAGATGGCGTAAGAACGTAAAATAACTTCAATGATTTTTGTGAAGACATTCTATCAAAAGCTTTAATCATACCTAAGTACGTCTAAATTTTATTCATTAACATAAAAATACTCACAGTCAGAGATACAAATTTAAGAATAAAATGAATGAACATAGATCTGAAACGACTATAGACTAATATCTCACCGGCCTAGATTTAATCCGAGAAAGCATATCTCGGACAATGCAAATGAAATATGTCACATGTTTAATGAAGGCACATAACTAATGTTTTCATGTGATAATACTTACGTCTTTGACTTTGTGGATGGATGTAGCAAAATCCGTAACGGTATCTTCCTCGTTGGCAGAACGGCGGGCGTGGGATGCTGGTGGCGTCTGTGGTAAAGGTGGGAGCGCCCTTCGGACAGCCGCCGGTGGAGACTCGCGGCCCACTCGTTCCACACTGGAACTCTCGTTCGTCCTCCTCCACCGGAACAGATTGCAGAAGCTCTGCTTCAAATTCATCGAAAGTATACGCATAGTTGACATCTTCACCTTTTGACTGGTTGGTTTCTTTACCGTCTTCTCGCTTTTATTATCCACTTCTATAATATTGCAGTCTTTTGGTACGTTCTCTTTATGTTTCTTATTCTTGGCGTTCATTGCCACCGAATTCCTATTGAGTTTCTTGTGACTGTTGTTATTATTAGTTTCGGCGGATCGAGATATTTCAATGCTCTCCTTCAAAAATAAAGCAGTACCAACAGGCGGTGCAGCATTTTTGTTGGTATCCTTGTTGCTTTCTTTGTAGTTATGTTTCATGTGAATACCCACATTAGTGACCACGGTGCTATTCCTTTTGTTAATAGTGTTCCTGCACTCGGAGTCGCTTGAGCTAGAGTACAATGTATGTAGATATTTCCTCATTTCTCGTAATGTAAGTTGCAACGAATCCGTATCAGAATCAGTCACGCTTTTCTTAGATGAGGAACTTGGCAGGCTGTGTCTCTTCGTCTTGGTATCTTTATGCCTACTTTCCTTGGGCCTATGGGTTCTTTCAAGTGGGGTGTGCGTTGTGCTAATGTTTTGAGGAGTGCTTTTGACTCGACGTTTGTTGGTTCTTTGGGGTCTTTTGACTTTCCCCCTGCTGCTATGACATGGCTGTACTGTATCGATCGGGACTGCGTAGATGTCACTATCGAAGGGGACATTGTACATGTCGGTAATATCGGACGTTTTGGCGGAGAGCGTATCGTGGGATATAGCTTGAGTTATGAAGCTTGAATCGTCTGCTTGAAATTGAGTCACGAGTGAGTTGTGGCTACTGGAAAGACGCGATGAAAGTGAGTTTCTTGAAGAAGGTCTATTACCCCGACAGGGACTGAGGTGTAGGAGCCTCGGGCTTGCAAACCGATGATTGAGACATTGCCTTCGTTCGTAGAGTGCTTCCGGTTTTAACTTTCTCGGATACAATGGTGAGACCTGCCTCATATTCATTGTTACTTCGAAGGCAGATTTGTGGCTAGTGGCAAATATTGGCGTGGGTACGACCACAGTCGTACTTGAAAGGACCGGACTATCCTGTAAGAAATAATTAGTGTTAAGATACAATAAGAATACATTTTTAGGGTTCCGTACCCAAAGGGTAAAAACGAGACCCTTGAGTAGTAACACGAGCGACAGCAAACGAGCATGCAGTCCACTTAATAGTAAGTGGTTACTGCCACCAATGGACATCTATAAAACTTTATATAGAACAGGGATTCAATCTGAAGTCCATCACATATACGTTGCTACTCATGAGGACTAAGATGGTCGCCTTGAGTCATGAGGACCACAACCTTCCGCCGAAACCCAAGAACTGTCTCATGTTAGAAATAGGTGTGGCGGTGGTACCAGTTGTACTGGTGGTCGGCGGTCGTCGAATTACATATTTTCTACCACCAGGTGAGTATACAATACGAGGACATTGAACTACATAATAGCAATAAACCGGAAATTAACTTAGTGACACCCACGATTGGTACGACAAATTGGTAATAACGTGTTTTTAAATATGTCAATTGAACCTAGATGTGAGAACGAGACGTATCAGTGGAAAGAGTGATGAAGTTTTCATATGAAAATGTCCGCTTCATTGCGATACTTGATCTGTTTGATATAATAATGGTATATCATGATACAATATAATATTTTAGTTTAATGAATTATTGTGTTATTACAATGAGAAACCGGCATACTGATATTATTTATGTATACTGAACACCGAAACTGCTTATAAAATTAAACCACCGTTATGTCAATGTACACGAATGTTGTTTTAATAAAATGAACATTAGCTTTTACTATTTTATTTTCCATCAAGGCACATGTTATTCAATTCTAGTATTTGCTGTTGAGTGTACAAACTTGACATTTGAAGGTTTGTCGAAAAGCGGAATTGACGAACGTCAGATGCACGCTTTAAAATTGTTTCAGTATTTTAACAAGCTTTTGTATGCAAGTTCAAATTTTTTATACATATTCTTATATGTATGTTTGCGTATCTTATATAACAACAATAATTAACAATTCCAGGATAACCATCGATAATTATATGCTCCGATATGATGGCTGTTAAACGAGCTTACTTCAATTCAATACAGAGGTCTCGTTTGAATTAGGTTTAACCTATAACATACATAATGTAACGTTGTCTTGATAACCCGATTCTATACGCATATATAGAACACACATTGATACGAACGCACACATATTTGGTTCAGAAATTTCTGCATAAATTTATTTTAGATACAGATTAATTTTATCGAGTTCTATTGAAGATCTCTCATGCAAAAAGTATCATTGAAAAGCAAGTGTTAATCTTAACTAAGAAACTACCTTTTCGCTTGTACATTTTCACGATGCTCGAAGCAAGTTAAAAACTTTTAAGTAGGGAATTTGTTTTACGGTGGTGTATTTTCATTGACAAAGTTTTAAAACTTTTACGACCTCTACTAATTGTATAGAAACGGTTCTAGTGTAGTTGTCATTTTATTTTTTAGGAGTAGTAGAAATAGCAAACGAGAATGTATTCCATTTATTGGCAAGTGGCCACTGTCGCCCATACAATTTCATATGGAACAGGATTTGCATTTGAATTAAATCGATATTTCTTATAGATAAGTCCAATAAAGCAAACTTTATTAGATTGACGGTCGCTTCATACTAAAGTTAGCACTGCACACTTTCTTAGGAGTGTCTTCACGCTAGAATCTGAAGTATGGAAGTAGCAAACGAGCATGCAGCCCACCTGATGGTAAGTGGCTCCTGCCGTTTATGGACACCTGTACTGAACCCTAGGTAAGATCAAAGTCTCACATGAGGTCCTTAGGGGCAGCAACGCATCTGCGCGTTACTGCCCCTCAGGACTAAGATTGAATGTGTTTAGAGCATTCACTACGTAGAATTACGAGAAGTTAAGAACCGGAAAAATAAAATTTGTCAAAGGGACCCGTCCCAAAAAAAACTGTATCGAAGTGTAAACATGTACAGTTGCACAAAGTTGGCAACTCCAACACGAAAATGATGTACGGATGAACTCGCTGTACGGATGAGTGGAGAAAGTTACTAATCGTTTGTAAAAAAATATCGTAGTCTATTTTCAGCAGAATATTAAAGCGAAGACGGAATATTACGACTGAAAGAACGTAGAAAACTTACGTCCGGTACAAATCGGAACTACAAAAAAATTTTTGTTTACATTTTTAACCCGACTGCGTCAGAAGGAGGGTGATGTTTTACGAGCGTGTGTTTGCATGTTATTTTATGTTTATTATGACATATCATTAGGATCGTCTCAGTTTGGAGAGTCTCTAGACTCTACTATCACGTTAGTAGATAGATATATAAATATATACGTTTTCCGGAATAAGCCAGGGATCGAACCTAGGACCGTTAGAGTTTTTAATCTTCGTGAACGATTTGCCAAATATAGTTAGTACAGCACGTTGTCTGTTATTTGCAGATGACTTGAAATTGTTTTTGAAAGTCCAAAATACGTTGGACTGCGACCTACTACAAGTGAACATTAAAAACGTCCACGAGTGGAGCCAATCTAATAAGTTAATGTTTAACTTTACAAAGTGCTCGGTAATATCGTTTACGCGTGCCATTAAACCGGTGGAATACAACTACCGTTTAGGTGAACATGTCTTAGAAAGACGACATTCAGTAAAAGACTTAAGAGTTATAATACACAGTAATCTTAGCTTCGCAGATCACATTACTGCCATAACGAAAAAAGCTTATAAATCACTTGGATTTGTTTTGAGACAAATAAAAGATCTTGAAAGCGTCCCTTTGATGAGAATTTTGTATAACAACTTCGTCAGAAGTATGTTAGAGAGCAACGCAGTTATCTGGAGTCCGCATGAGGCAAAATATAAAGCCATGTTGGAGAAACTCCAAAAAAAAATTTTAAGGCTGCTTTATTTTCGGCAGTATGGCTACCTCGTAGGGTATCCCCATTGGTATCCTAGTATGTTCCTACTCGAAATGCTAGGGTATGATTCCCTCGAGGTTAGGTTAGGTTAGGGAAAGTAGACACAAGTTATTTAGGGTACCAGGTTGTAGATTAGTATTGATGAGTGAATCGCCTCTTGT
>MOOZ01002472.1:63263-75146 GCA_002930495.1 Cecropterus lyciades
GGGACGTGCACCTGTCCCCCTGCACCTTCCGGTGTCTGCGACGACATGCAGCCACAAAGGGTTCTACAACCTTCAAAATATATTTCTTAATCTCATTTATGCTTTTTCGTAACATCTGTCCTCGATAATTGCATTTTAAGCGGCATCATTTTTACTTTGTCCACGAACATACAACCGCGTTACATCCACTTGTATAACAGTAGTAGTAACAAAAGTTCTAGATTTATTGTGTTCGATGATGTATAGTTAGATGTATAGTATATATAATATAGTATAAAATCGTTTCATGTTATTAACTACCATTCGCTAAAGGGGATTACAACGGTTTTTACTTTTTACAACCTTTCAAAGCTTTATATCGGTAGGTACAGATCGAACTTTATAAGCTTTTTAAAATAACGTAACCTGGATTGGATAACAGTTTTATGAAATGAATGAAAATTAAATTTTAGTTCTTTTTTGTCATACCGTATGATACGACAAAAAAGAAATTATTGCCAGTATCTTTTACGAAGCGTTTCATGAACCAAAATATAATAAATACTTATATACAAGCTTACAATAAGTAGAATCACTATGAGGTAAAGTTAAGGGTTTAGTAGAGCGCTTTGTAAGAAAATAAAAATGAAACGAAAAAGGCTGAATACTCTCTATCCCGGCAATCATTACTGAAATTGACTATATTATGTGTGTCGTAAATCTAATATGACAATAATCGAGTTCCTAATGAGCAAAACATGCCACTTATCATATAAGTACAATAATTTACGTTTTTATCTGCGGGCAAGTCCGACTCTATTTGGTTTATCACACCACACGTATGTCTAAGTGTTTGTACTAAAATATGCCCACAATAACAAAGGTAACTAAATTTTGGATAACATTTTAATTAGATTTTACAGTACGCGCATGAATTCATAATATGACATTTGTAAATAACGCATTAACACTAAAATTCCAATTGTGTTGAAATTTCTTCTTTTGATATCATACAATCGTAAAAATATGTTACGCAAACGCCCGTGTCCTGGTAAACTTGTTGTTAGATATAAATCCTGGTACATTTATAAACCGCGGGCTACCCGGTCACACAGAGAGCTTAAGTTCACGTCAAAAGATATCAGATATTTCTGCAAAAGTTCATAACGAACTGGACGGCAATCGATATTCCAGAATATCTTATATTTTATTATTATATTATTGAAGGTACATTTTAATGTTCATGCCAGCTGTAAATCTAAAACGAAATAAAAACAAAGCGACTATAATTTCAAAACAAATGTCTTTCAAGTTAAATTATGTTCCACAAAAATATAACAACAACCGCGATTATTACCTGTCTGTATTAGATAAACTGGAATCTAAAGTGTTTTTGACGAGGCTCTCAGGAATATATATCTTTGTACGTCTTTGTAGAGAGTACAAAGATCTTTTTTGGATTAAAAAATATGTACATTTTGTAAAACTTTAAAACCTTCATATCTGTAAGGTGGGTGGCGCGCCGCAGTCTTCCTCGAATGCAAGATCGGATTAAATAGAATCGACACGACTAAAGCTTAACTTCTATAAAACGTAGACAAGATATTTTTAACGAGTGCTTTTCCCTGGAGTTTGCTTTGACATAAAGTATAAGTTTAAGAAAAAAACATTTGAGATTTGAGAGCAAACTTACAAAAACTAACCTTTAGTTGGTAAACTTAACTTCTTCAGCAGCAGAAATTCATGGAGTTCTTCGATAAGCTTTTAATGGTCTGCAACTTTGCAAACTTAAAACAGTTCCAATTACCGATAATTTGGTAGTGAAGGATCACCCGTTAACGACCTTACCGCATTAATTAACGCATCAAATGCAAAAACAGGACGGGATTGCTATTTGTATTTACAACTGATTTTTCGCCCGATGACACAGTAAAATATTTATGTACATCTATACTAATATTATAAAGCTGAAGAGTTTGTTTCTTTGTTTGTTTGAACGCGCTAATCTCAGGAACTACTGGTCCGATTTGAAAAATTCTTTCGGTGTCAGATAGCCCATTTATCGAGGAAGGCTATAGGCTATATATCATCACGCTAGGACCAATAGGAGTGGAGCAGCAATGTAGAATGTTTCAAAATCGGAGTTTTTTTTTAATGAGAGCTTCCGCTGCATGCATGATGTTAATGTATGTCACGTTACATTTCTTTTTAACGCGGGTGAAACCGCGAGCTCAGCTAGTAATTGATATGAGCCTTATTTAACAAGGATATCGAGTACGGTCAAGAATTGGACATACGATGGCTAAGTTAGTGGCTTAAGTGTATGTGCTACCTTCTAACGTATAAACGTATAAAGGGCATATTGATATCGGATAGTATATTTATGATATAGTAGTCGTTAATCTTCGTCGGAGACCTCACGGACAGTTTGAATAATACGGACACTGTTTCTTCTCCGCCTGTGAATAACTTGTCCAGCAGTGTAGCAATACAAGTATGCTGCTTCCAACTTCTGTCACTAATACCTATACTTCCGATACATCTATACTGCTGTTACAAATATTATACCTACTAATACTACAACAGTTCGAGACGCGGCGGACGAAAAGCTGTTTGATATGAATCCATGCGTAAATTTAAACCGATATTTCAACGTAACATTAAGTCAAGCTGCAAAACTGATATCGAAGATAAAGGCGATAATGCTTGCTTTAAAATAGTTTTTAGATTTTTTATTTGTTATGTACCTTTAAGTTCCAATCAATGTGAAGGAAATCGGCCAAAGCTAAAAGAATAGTGGAGTTAATGCTCAAAAGTATTTACAGTCTCCCAATCAATACACGACACAACCTTACCTTTAAGCTGGCAGAAGTTTCCGTCGATAAAAATGATGCACCTATTTCAGTAGCGAAGGGCGCATATCTGTATATGCGCCCTTCGCTACTGAAATAGAGCGCATATACTTAAATGTACCGAACCAACTCAACCCTCAATGTTATCATGCACGTTATATACTTATATTAAGCCTCTTAGAATCTTTTTTTAATTGCATTGTGTAACACTGAGTGTTCACTAGGTATTAAACATGAAATTAAAAAAAATATCATATATATATATCATCATTAAAACATATCTATGCCACTGCTGGGCTTGTCTCATCCAAGGACGAGGATTTATAACATAGTCTACCACCGAGGAACAAGTGGGGATTGGTAGACTTCATAGGCCATAGAGAATTATAAGGAACTCTCCGATACGTAGATCTCTTCACAATTAATTACCGTTGTAATGCAATGCAAAAATCGGACCAAATAAATATGCGAAATAATTTAGATGCTGTGTTTCAAATAATCATTTAAAATCTTCATAGAAAATATCACGGAAACATATATTTTAATTATAACGTTCTTCTCCTAAAATATACATGAAGTACCTCGCAAATATTAAACAGGAAATTTTAATCAATGTTCCTTACGCGTATGTTGGATAAAATGCACTACATAGATACAGTAAAAACAGATTGTTGAAAGCGCCACTATTTTTCTGACTATTACACACTAAACATCCTTATTGTGTGCAATAAAAATGAGGATAAAACATTTAAATATACATAGTTAATTTAAAATTGACTACATCTCTAAATCCTTTAAAGGGCGAACATACATAAAGGTTTTCGTTCGTGAGCACTGCGCGTGGGGTTCGTACATAAAATAAATTTTAATACACTTACCTGAAATTCAGGCGGCGGGTCTATTGCCGTGACGATGACTTTACCGGGACCCTTCTTTACCGTGTTGAAGTAATCACCACCCATCCTCTCCGATGTCTCCGTCGACTCGCACAAGGACAGCGACCGCTCGTCGAAGTCGCTTTCTTGCAACTGTACAGAGAAGCGCATATTAAGTATCATAACGAACTTAACTACTGGTTATTACAAAATTCATCAAATATCAATTTAAAAATCCGATAGTTAATTATACATCGAGAACTAAAACAACAGGTACTGCATAGATCGTGAAGTACTAGGGAACGTTGAATACAATTCTCATATTTTACGTTGTTTTCGCTTTGAAGGCTTTAAAGTAAAAAATATTGAATTTCGTTGGTTATTGATTTCAATTTTATGAACTGAATTGAAATAAAATCTGTCTGATTGATATACAAAAATTGTCATTAAAAAATGTTAAGCGTTAAGTGAAATTTTATTTTCTAACTGAATGTTTGAGATTACATCAAAAATATCAATTGAATTATTAAATTTACACCGAACTAACCACTTGAAAATATATCAAGCGGTTTGTAAAAAAATAATTTTCTAGATTTCTAAAATTATAACTGCTTTACATATTTGTATGCCCGTCCTGCACTTAAACGCAAATTAACACGCGGACGCACGTTCAGACTGTGACCAAATATTTGCCAGTCGCTTAAACACTTGATCTTGCTGAGAATCAAACCCGGAAAATCTCGCGTAGCATTCGTAGAACGACAGGCTACGAAAGTTTATTTATTCGTAGCTTTCCTAGCGTTATATTGAAAATTTTTAATCAAGAATGCGTTATTCTCCTAAAAATTATAAAAACTATACTTGAATAAAAATACCAATAGTTGGTACTAAAAGCAAATGACAACACGAACATTGTAAAAAAATTATAACTCCGTAAATTATTTAAAGATCATTTCGATGACACTTTATTTTATATGAAAATTTTACTTCAATAATAAATAACAATAACTTGTATTAGAACAATGGACTTATGTTGAGTATTTAAAAAAACGTTCACTTTTTAAAACATTTAAAGATGTTTTTTGACACTTATTAAAAATAATTTTAATATATTATTAATAACTATAAACGATTATAAAATTAATAATTGATACACAAACAAATAGCACAAACGAATATTGAAAGAAAAAACAAACAATGATCACTCCTTAAAACATTTAAGATTTTTATGACACTATTTTATTAAAAATCACAAAAATTATACTCGAATAATTAAATTAATGATTATTACAAAAACAAAGGATAACACTATTATTGAGAAAAATAAAACATCGATCACCCAATCAAACATTTTGAGACGTGTTCAAATGACAACTTTTTCGAGAATTCTAAAAAAAATGCCGTGCCGCGCTATCGAAATATTACATTACAATGTTTACGAATGGGACAGCGTTAGAGTGAAATATTTAAGCAATCAATTTGTAAAACATTTCCGGGATTAATTTAGTGAGACGCGCACGTCCGGCCGCCGCGGGTGGACTAACGGTAATTCACACTACATTGTGGCGCCCGGTGCGGAATGAACCGGGTCTTGTCCGAAACATAGGCCGTTATTAACATACGTATCAGAGGGTGCACTCCGTGCGTTATTCCGTAGTATTCCGCTACAAAGAACGGTTATACTAGTAGTAGTAGTAATAGTAGTAGTAAAAATCGTAGACTGTAATAAAGTTATAAGTTGATCTACGTTTTTAACAAACAGATATGGAGTTCCACAAGGAAGTGTACTGGGACTATTTCTTTTTTTTACTTTATATAAACGATGTTCCAAATGTAACAAAGCATAAAACTATCCTTTTTGCAGACGATACTACAGTTGTTGTAAAATGTAAGCTATTTCATTTTCTTATGTCTGTAACTGACACTGACATATGAAAATGAAATAAATTTAACATTGGGCATAATAATCAAGTGGCTCAATAATCTTATATATAAAATTCTCGTGTCACAATGTTAGTAACCTTACTCCTCCGAAACGGCTTTACCGATTTTTATGAAATTTTATATGCATATTCAGTAGGTCTGACAATCGACTACTATCTATTTTTCATACCCCTAAGTGATAAGGGTTATTCACCCTTAATTTTTTTTTTAATTTTTGGACATTTTTTTTGTTTTTATTTTTCTATTATGTGGCATTAAAAATACATACAACCCAAATTTTTACCCTTTTATCACCAACCCCTATTTTTAAATAGGCATTTTAGTAATTTAATCATTTATATGGCACAACAACGTTTGCCGGGTTAGCTAGTAATAACCTAAAAGTCAACGTAGAAAAGAACAAAATTGTACAATTTCAAAGCCATCATAAAAGAAAATTGAATCTCAATCTAATTAACAGTAATAGTGTAACACGGCGACAAAATCAAATTTTTGGGAATAATATTGGGCAAAAATTGCAATTGGAAGACACTTTCGAATACGTTTGTGATAAGTTTGATAGGTTCGTTTTTGCGCTAAAATGATTACGGGTTACGGTATCTACTGAAGTAGCAATTGCAGAGTATCACGGTTATGTTTCGTTAATATTATCATACGGACTTTTGATTTAGGGAAACTCGGTAGAGATTGACAAAGCTTTTCTGGTACAAAAAAAATATGTAAGGGCCATTGGTGGTGCTTGGGTTATGGATAGCTGCAAACCGCTATTTAAAAAGTATTACTGCTCGTTAACTTTATATTGATTTGTACGTATATCAGGGATCTTTGTGTATTTGTCCAGGAACTTTCGGAGTATTTTACTACCCACGAGCAAGTTGTTAGCAGACGTGTAACGGCTAGAGACAAATTTAAATTGTACTTGCCATTAAGTCGACTAAAATTATACAGCAAAAACTCTTATATAAATGCTATAATAGTTTACAATAAATTACTTAAATGCTTCAAAGATGCCTCTATATTCTTATGCCTCTATACTTTAAAAAAAAGAAACTATTTAATTGGCTTATAAAAATGTACAAGACATACATACAGTACATGTAAAAGACATACAGTGAAAATAATTGTTAAATTGTCATTGTATCTACGAATTAAAGTACATTTTACTATTATAACTATTATGTTTACTATTTAGTCTTAATAATCTAATTTGATAATAATCTAGACTTTAAATTTAAATTGACATTGACATAAATATTATTGACAAATCATACCTCAACAGTTATGACAATGTTTATTACAGACGACCCGCGTGCCGGAGAGGTCACCATACCGGTCAGACACGTAGTGGGTCCCGGGTTCGATTCCCGGTCAGATAAAACATCTGAATGATGAGTTTAGATTTGTGTTCTGGGTCTGGGTGTTTATGTATTCGTCTTTGTGTGTCCATGGCACCCACGACACAGGAGAAAATCCTACTGTGGGGCTATGAGTGTAGAGAGCGTTTATGTAGAAAGCGTTTATTTATGAAAAAAATATATATATAATGAATTGATATTCGGTTATACTGAATTTAATAAAAACAAAGCAAAAATTGACCAATTCCTATTATAGACGCGTTTCTGTCGTCGGATTATGATTTTGTTTTTATAACTTCACCGTTTATTATTATACATCGGAATTGTGTTCAGAGTTAAAACCATAAATACGCAAAAAAAATATATATATACTCTTCATTGGTCAAAGTACCCAATTTTTTTGGAACCTTTAAAAATTAATATTTTCAAAAATATTAATTTAATCGTAAAAAAACATAGGTATTTTTTTATTGTAACATAAAAATAACTGGAAATTGGAATTCCGATTGGAAAATAACAATTCCTTGCAACTATTTAAATAATTTCGGGTTAAACATTACGAAAATTACGAAACGGCGTTGCCCGAACATGCATTTATATCATCAGTGTGGCAATTTAACGCATAAAATAATGAGGTGGAATAGTATTCGTTACACGTGCACCGATTCCTGCTGGACTATTTCTTTTAACTGTTTTGCATTTTAAAGATGTAGGGATATTTTGTAATATTAGATTTTTGTGATGGTCTATTTAGTAGCTTTCATTTGATATCTATACTGTTATGACATTAAAAAAATCCACCCCCCCCCCTTCCTTTCACAGGCGCAATATTTTAAAAATTATAAAGCCTGTGTCAATCTGTAAACTAAGACTTCACTATTACTTCACTATCATTATCACTTCCAATGATATGTCAAGTCACAATTCGTCAAGCCGTTTGAGCCGTAGCGCATGTTAAAGAAAGGACATACCATACAAGCCAAAGGAAAAAATACATATTCGCTCGAAAAACATAACCCTCTTTCTGAAGCAGTCGGTTAACAACTACAGAAATAACTGAAGCCCAACCGGGCCATGAAGACAGTTAGCTGCAAAGAAGCAATAACAACTTTTTTCTTTGTCTTAGTTTTAACTTAACAAAACTTCGACGCGACAACGTTTCTATAAAAATACACTGACGGAGTCATAAACTCTATCATGTTCAAGACTCCTTGCTTGAAAGGCTTGAAATAAACATTCTAACTGAGTTTTCAAACTTTTTATACAAATTCAAATTGAAACCTAGTTTAAGTTAGAAGTGAAACCTAGTTAGTTAGAACCTTCGTTTGGTTCGTTAACTTCATTATAGCATAGTATCATTCATATCCATAAGTATATGTTTACATACTGGGAAGGACTATTCAATTTTTTCGAAGAAAAATGATAAATGTTACAAAAATTGGTTTTGGTTGATTTAATGAAAAAATATATTTGGAAATAAAAAATCACAAGATTTTTTTCTTTTAATAACATTTATTTTCACCACGTGCCCTTATAACAGATTGTAATCAGTTTCGTATAGATCTGATTAGGGTTATTAAACAGTCTTGCGGAATATTGTTTCATTCTTATAAAACCATTTTGTTCTTAGTGCTGCCACTTTTGGTCACAGGATGTTTCGCATTATCATGGGCATATTTTAATGTGAAAGTCATAATGCGCCTAACTTGTATGCCATTGTCAACCCATTATTGTCTTCTCTCAGATTTAGAGAGTTTTAGGCCATAGTCCACCGCGCTGGCCAAGTGCGTATTGGTAGACTTCACACACCTTTGAAAACTTTTTAAAGAACTCTCAGGTGTGTAGGTTTCCTCACGATGTCTTCTCTCACCGTAAAGCAGTGGTAATTAACTTCTAATACGCACACAATTTTAGAAAAATGAGTGCTGCATGCCTGGGATTCGAACCTCGGACCCTCGATTGAGGCCGAGTTTCAATCATTCGGCTATCACAGCTCATTCCTAACTAGTATAACTAGATAGTGTTGAAAAAAAAACATCTTTGGCAATTATTTACATTTGTAAATTGTCTTATAAAATAGAGGTGTTGTAAAAAGTTAAGTAACTTAAGAGACATTCTTTGACTTTTAACTACGGCCTATGGACAGCTGGGTCTGTATAAGTTTGGAATCGTTGGTATATCCGGGTACTCATTTATTCAGTGAGTAGCCCATAGAGAAAATATTATGTCACAGAAATGATTATGAATTCGCGCAAAAAATGTTACGCAAAAATCGCAAGCCTTCGCTACGAAACCTAAAAACGTAGAAAATTTTAAAATGACGTATAATATTGTCGGTTGCAGAAATAGCTTTCTGAACTTCGTTAATGAAAATGTGTATTTCATTTTAATTACTTTAACAATTGCGTATTATTGCGGTCTTCGTTAAGCGCATCAAAGTTTTAAATAACCATGAGTTCACCACAAATCAATGGTTCACCGTTCACATCAAATATTTTACAATAAATATGTAGGCTATATTGTAATTCATCAAAAGCCAATATCGTCGTTTATATGTTATGTGTAAAATTCCAAAATAATTACCGTGTATTAATATTGGTACACTTAATTATAGTATCCTTTACGACCGTTTTTATTATATAAACTCATAGGTTTTACCAAGGGTGTAGAATGAGTATAGTTCGAGCGAGGAGGTACCACCGTCGTACTTATTTGTAACGTTGAAGCAGCTCTTGTGTTCCGGTGGTAGGTTGTGGTTGCCGGCTCATTTTCTTATAAATCGACCATCATAGTCCTCGAGAGCAGCAACGTATCTGTGATTGGCTTTAGAAAGAACCCCAGTTTTGTATGAAGTAGATTACAGATGTCCATGAGCGGCAGTGGCCAACTACCAACAGGTGGACTGCATGATCTTTTGCTACTTAAATATTATACTAAACCGTTCTTTCTATTCGTACGTTCTATTTAAAATTTACTTATTGAGCCCAAAATCGGGATACCTATGAATGGGCTAATTTTGTATGTACATGTTTGCTTTACAAAATGGTGTGTTTTAAAATATCTATAACTAGTCTATATAGTAGTGTATATCTAGAACTAGTCGCTATCTAGAACGAATTGCACTGGATTCATCAAAACACATTAAATGTGTCCAAACTCTCTTCCCCTAAACCTTTAGGGGAAGAGATTGATAAGGACCATTAATTATTATTTATTAATCCTTTAGCTCTACGATCAGATCAGCTCGATGACATCAAATTATTGGGATATTAGACTTTCTTCTCACATAAGGGTTTCCTCATACGTCGTGGGACACATTCAAAGAAAAATACAGAAACATACACATCCAGATCAGAAATCTTGATTCATCGTTTAAATATCTGTCTGGCCGGGAATAGAATCAAACAAGTCACTGTTTGTCAAAACCGCGTTATAGTTATCGCTCCGCTACGAGGAATGTTATTGTGACACCATTCATACACATGCAGTTTAAATTTATAGAAGACCTAGAAGGTAAAATTTCACTTCATTTTATGCAGAAAATAAGTCTCCAATTACTCACTTATAGGTACATAAGTGAAT
Source organism: Cecropterus lyciades (assembly GCA_002930495.1). Taxonomy (NCBI): domain Eukaryota; kingdom Metazoa; phylum Arthropoda; class Insecta; order Lepidoptera; family Hesperiidae; genus Cecropterus; species Cecropterus lyciades. The sequence goes on from MOOZ01002472.1 coordinate 73,851, forward strand.
TTAATAGGAGACTGTTAAAAATAATAAAAAAATGTGATGTGAAGTATGGACGAAGACTGTATGCGTTTTATTTCGTAACTAAATAATTAAGTTATACAGAAAATGTCGTGAAAATTTTAACAATGAAACTAATATTGCTTTAAGGACTGGCTTAAGAAGGTTGAAATATAAGAAAATAGAGAACTATATCAATAATTATGCAAAAATTATATTAAAAACTAGTAACATCGTTAAAAACGTTAAAACAAAAATCCCGACTGTTTTAAACGATTTTTTTTGTTTATAATGATATTTATTTAATTTAACGCTTTATAAGAGTTTATGTCAAAATAGTCGAGTAAAAGTATTATAATATATATATTTTTGAATTGGTCTATTTACTTGATTTCAATTGATACCCATATTGTCCTAATAGTTAATAAAGTCGTCCCTTTCCCCTTTATTCCTTTTTCCATATTTTAAAATTATATAGCCTATGTCACTTTCCACACGGAGACGATTCTAATTATATGTCATACGTCACAATCCGTCAAGCCGTTTGGGCTGTAGCGCGTGCCAAGAAATGAACATACATACATACGCTCGAAAAACATTATCCTCCTTCGGACGCAGTCAGGCAAGAAATTATTAATCTTAGTGAATATTGACACAGAATGTTGGCATTCTTATCATATATAAAACTTTTATCATGTGATTTATTAAAAATAACAACTTAAATGTATTCTTCGTTCACATTTATGGATAACAAACAATTCACTAAAACCAAAATCTAAATCTGTAGTAGGTACTAAACAAGTAGATAGTTCTTAGTGTATGTCAAAATAATCTCCAAAAGCTATAAATTTATTTTGAATCAAGGCATCTAAACTGAATGTTTGAGCAATGATAGCCTTTTTTTTTTCTCGAGGGGGAAACATTCAAAAGGTACCCGACGCCGTGGGAGCGAGGCCGGGTTATGTGGGATTTTTACCGCACTAAAACCCCCCCGGTGGCCGTCCTTAGCACTTTATGAAGGACTCCGGGATCTCCAACGGAACGCAACCGGAATCCTCCAAGCGAGAGCAATGATAACCTAATGGTGAAACCGGTGAATTTTCTAAAAAATATATGTGCATTCGACATTATTTTATCGTTGCTTTACGGCGCAGGACAATATCTTGAAGAAACCTACACACCTAAGTTCTCTAAAGAAGTAAATACTGAAAGGGGGGGGGGACATTTTAACGATTTGAAAGGGCTTATCTGTCGAAAAATCAACTTTGAGAATAAATGGTTTAAGACCTTTCTATAAACACA
>MOOZ01002472.1:75812-86067 GCA_002930495.1 Cecropterus lyciades
GGGGGGGGACATTTTAACGATTTGAAAGGACTTATCTGTCGAAAAATCAACTTTGAGAATAAATGGTTTAAGACCTTTCTATAAACACATATATTTTCTTTTTTGAGTTTCAGTTTCATGTATGGGGAGCCCCCCTATATTTAATATATTTTTATTTTTGTACATAATTCGGAAAGCGGTTTACGTATTCTGTAAACCTTACTTACCTACCAAGTTTCAATTCTGTAGTCTTAATGGTTTCCGAATAAAGTGGCTGTGATATACGAACAGATAGACATGACGAATTTATAAGTCTTCCGATTCGTGTTTAAGGCTACCGTTAGACTATCAAATACATTTTCGAATAGCAATCTGCTGTCATTTATTATGAGGTGGACTGAAACTCGTCTGATAATTAGCTGTTTAAGGGGTTTTTAGTTACTTCTTTTGTTCTTTTGTTCTTCTCTGATAACCCAAACATTTGGTACCCACATTTTGGGTCGACACTTTGGCATTTTAATAACGTTTAATTTTAAAATGCGTTATGATGAGAACCAAACGTGTATGAAATATTTGAATGTGATTTAAATACATACAATTGTTAAGTTAAATAAACCTGAAAAGCATTTTTAAAAACACCACGTACGAGTCTTAGTTGCGTCCCGTTGTCTATCTATGCAGGAGGAACGAATTTTAAATTGATTCATTGCGATTGTTACTAATATTTATCAGACTACGTCTGATGAAGGGTTATATTATTCGAGCGACAAACATTCATGTCCATTTCATTGGCACGCACTACAGCCTAAACGGCCTAGCAGTATGTGGCACCTAAATACATATTAGTAATACATAGGCTATAATAAAATAAAATATAATTTAAAAAATGGCCCCTGTAAATATTGAAAAAAGGGCGGGAGGGGACAACTTTTTTATATCATGACAATATGTGTATCAAATAAAAACTAGTAAACAGTCTATTCAAAAAATACATTCATCTATTTTGACGAAAAATCATTAAAAGCGTTAAGTCAATATATTATTGTAAATACATAAAAATCGACTGCTTAAAAACAACTGTAAGGTGAAGGCAATAAATTATTTTTAAGAAGTCGGGTAAAAGAGATAGAGAAAATGTACGCACACTATACATACCTTTTTCCCTACAGCCATCGCATATAACCCGTGATAAAGATGGTGATTTTAAGGTGGTAGAACTCTTTGTGGTTCGATGCACTGCTGTGTTCTGCTCTGAGGGGTTGGCAAGGGAGACATACTTTTCAGTGGCATTCCATCTTAGTCCTCAGGTGTAGCAACGCACATGTGGCTAACCTTAGGTTAGACTATGATCTTATCTAGGGTTGAGTACAGATATCCATTGGCGGCGGTAGCCACTTACCAGGCGGTGGTGCACGTTAGGTGGGCTATATGCTCGTTTGCTACGTCTTTACTACATAAAAAATATATAAATATTACGAAGGTTGATCGTGTATATTGTAAAAAATAAATGTTACAAAGGAAACAGAAGCTTTTAATAGACGAACAGACAATAACGAAAGATTTCAAACATTCTTTTAATATCTACTGGGGTTGTTACCGAGGCCATCTTACCGGAGGCGGATGCGGAAGTTTAGATTCACCTCCGCGGATGCGGAGGTTAACGGAGGCGGAGATGAACTTTACATAGTGTAGTTCTTATAGAAAGTCAAGTAATTAATAATAATCAAAATTAGGAATTAATCAAAATCAAATTATATATATTGATCAACAACACCTTTGCGGATTTGTCGCATTCCGTGCCGGCTGCCACTAAATAATAGTTCACTTAGCACTGACCATGATAGCGCCGATAAGTGCGAAATATGGGAGAAAAAAACTTTATATTTGATGTTATATCTCAATCACAATAAAGATATTCACCTAGTTGCAACATCAAACATCAAACATCAAACAACGCTAGACGACGCAGCCGCTTGGCTACCAAGCGGCTGCGTCGTCTAGCGTCCCTCCTTGCGCGTTGTACGTCAGGATCAACGTAAATAAATCTCCGTCAAAACTCCCCAAAAATTTTGCGGAGGCGGAGGACAATGCGAAAGCGTAGGTTCGATTTTTCGCGGAAGTTTTGCAGTAAAGGAGGCTAAGGCGGAGTTCCGTTACAACCCTAATATCTACGACCGCTACTGTCTGTACACGTTATGTTTTGATCAAATTAGCTTGGACTTGCAACTAGGGGCCTATTTTTATTGCATTAGGAGGGGTAAGGAAGACGAACAACCGACGAAGGCTAAGCTGACACAATTCAATTTGGCGACTTATTTAGTTGCGGATGCGTTTTCGACGGTCTGGGTTCGTCCGTCTTGAGTTAGGTAATACAATTTGAAGATTGTACAACATTTCGTAGTTTGACTGTACTTCAGTAAACTTATTTCTATAACAGAAGTGTTATCGTCTGTACTTTTATAAAATGTATACGAGAGGTTCTAACTTAGTGAAGGTGAACAATGCCTTTACTGAAAGTTTTTAGTGTCTCATTACCGAATTCAGCGCAGAATATCGACTCACACGCCTATTATTACGTAAATGACAGTTACTTCCCTTTCATATCCCACTGATGGGATACTCGAGTCCCGTGTACTCCAATTGGAGAGGGAGTGTATAGATTAATGGCTAACTCATGTCAGATATTACATACCGCCCGTATGGTATCCTATTAATTATTACAACATAAATGTAAGTAACGGTAACTGTGTTATTGTAAATAAGAGTCTTTGGAAGAAGTTTTAATCATCTTAGAGAAAGATTGTACTGCATACTTATTATATTTCATTAAATGTACGTTCTTTAATGAAATATAATAAGTATAATAAAGACTAGTTTATTTTATTAGCCACTAGCCTATACCCGTGACCTCGCTCGCGTTAACTAAAACAATAAGCTATCACCTAAGCTTAAAAATTGAAGTTTTTGTATTGCTTATAAGTGACAGAACAAAATAACATGGAATATACAAAAATTCCAAACAGCTGAAGCTATACTTAATAAGATATTAATTTGCAGGATTTGAAGTTGCAAACAAAATCATTTACATAACGCGATTTGTACTGTGACAATGAGGGTTGTAATTAACAATTAGCATCTCACCCAATTGAACAAAATCACTGATAAGGGTATACAAGAGTCTTTTAATGTTTCATTATTATTTTTACAAGATTGCGTCAGAAGGAAGGTGATGTTTTTCGAGCGTATATATGTATTTATGTATGTTCATTTCTTTGGCACGAGCTACAGTCTAAACAGATTATCGGATTTGATATATGACATGTCATTAGAATCCTTACGGTTTGCAGAGTGACATAGGATATATAATTTAAAAAATGGAGCCTGTAAAAAGGAAAAGGTATGTAGTAGTGATAAAAGGCGGGTGGAGGTGAAGGTAAAGGTAAAGGAAGGAGGTAAAGGTGAAGTCTCATCTGTACCTTATAAGTAAAGCTTTGTTTAGTTTCACAATTAAACTGAAGATATATTTTGCGGTTCGTATAGAATGTTCTAATGCCAATTGCTACCAGTAATTTGATAAAAAATATTAATGGTATAAAATTTCGGTAGTATATTTATATATCATGTTGATTATTAGCGTGTTACTACTATAAATAAACCAATTATAGTATCTGATATGGCATTTTTTAAATTGCTCACATTTTATAAAGGTTTAGCGTTTATTTTTTAGAAATATGTTTGAAAATCCCCGATCGGGGAATGAATCGGTTCAGCTGCTCTGTGCACGCTAAAATACTTGGTGACAACTCTGTTGGGAAAAAAGTCAACTCTTAATACTTTGACGCAATTTCAAAATGACTTTTGCTATTTTTGACTGCCTGGTGTGTTTTGTTTAAAACAATCGCAACCCTTTGTGCATGTTGCACGGGCGTTGGGCGTGAAATTGAAAAACAAAATAAATGCAGATGTTGTTCAAAACCCGTTAAAGGAGATCTAGACACTACGTTCTTTTTAATTATTAATTCACACAACGAGGATGTGTAAATAAATGAAATAAGTGTGTGTAAATAAATGAAATATCATTATAGTGTCATTAAATTTCTATTGCTTATTCCTAATTATATTTGTATCCCTTTAAATTTAGAATGTTTAACTCTTTTAATTGAAAGAAGATAAAGCATATAATTTCATCTGTTTTGAGCTACGTACATGTTATGGAAATTACTCGTTTTTTTTAATAGAATGGAAGTAGTAAACGAGCATACAGCCCACCTGTAATAAATCCTACGGACATCTGTAATAAATCCTACGTAAGATCAAAGTCTCACCTAAGGTTAGCTACAGATGCGTTGCTACCCCTGAAGACTAAGATGGAATGCCTCGAAAAAGTATGTCTCCCTTATCACACCCTTCAGATCAGAACACGGCAGCGCACTGCTGTTATTAGTCAGAAAGGTGTGGCGGTGGTGCTTCTGGAGTGGAACCACGAAGAGTTCTACCACCTTGAAAAAATGTTTTTCATATACATCAACGGAAAAACACTACAGAAATCCGACTCGCAATTGGCCGAGATTTATGTGTATCGCTCAGCAGATGTAAAGGATTATAAACTGAAAACATTTTAAACAACCTTTCATAACGACGTCTTTATATTACATGTCAGTGATAGATCATGGGCGTAGCATTAATTAACGCTCAGCAATATTTATTGTTAAAAATGGCAGTCATAAGGTCGGCTCATAGAAGTGAAACTTTAAAAAAATAACGCACAGATGTATATCCATGTACATACATATATGTTACACAGTATACATATAGCTCACTAGCACATTTTTGTACACTCAGAAAGTGCTCAATGCGTCTAAAGAAGTTTTCACTTCATATCTATGTACATATATATACACAGTATACATATAGCTTATGGAAAGCGTTCGGTGATGATGACGCGAGTTCCGTGATATTTGTTCACTCAATAAGTGTTCAACGCGTCCTAAGAAGTTTTCACTTTAAAAATCACAAAGTTTTTGCGAAGAGATTGTGGGCTAGTTTGGTTCGATCTTCAACAGACCTTGTACTAGGTTCGGTGTAGCGTTTAACTCCCTTAGGTGCAAGCCACTTAGGATGGGTTGTACGAGCGTTATCGACTTTAACGCCTTTCCGATCTTTATTACTTGAATGCCTGCATTCAACGAATTATCTCTCACTTCACAACGCGAAATAACATGTTAATATTATCAAAATATCGTTGCGAACTCAACGATATGGATTTATAGCCCTCTTGATTGAGTATTTGTTTGTTTACTCTATTCCCTTCACGTTCCAACTCACAATAGCGCTTCATTGAGTAGGAATTTTGTTCAATCGAGCCTGTGATTTTATACAAATTTTAATTTCGACCGCCGAGCAATGTTTTTATTCACGCATATGAAAAATATTTGAAACTAGAAACACGTGCTGCACATCCGCTCTTGTCATGTGACGTCGAGGTACGTCCCCACAGAACTACACTGCTTAATTAAGGTGATTGCAAATGTGCTCAATTAAGCTAATACGTTAACATTTCTGGCTCACGCTTCAGAACTCGAGAGGTTTAAAGCTAAGCGGGGAAATGGAACACCCCGCAATCCGCAGCGTACAAAGAAACTAGCATAATTCTTAATATTGTCAATTTCATTATAATTATGCAGGGCAATTTTGGTGATAAATCCCAATTAGTACGCAATGCACTCGGGAGCGCACTGTAAATGTTGTAAATATTAAATTGCATATGAGCGAATTTCAAGCAGGCAATTATGCCAATTACAGGTATTAAAGTGCCTTATTATCTGTTACATTTAGTTACAATTTTTATGGGAATGAACTGATATAATCCGGCTTTTATAGTTTAAGTGTTTGTGCCGGTTCGGCGAACCTCGTGATTTGTGTTCGCAATAACAGTCAGGAGTTTGCGCGAGCGCTAGTTTGTCTAGAAAGTGAAAATTCTACTCAAATTCTACTCGATTTTCAATTGATAGGAAGTACGTTTCTCCTGGAAGTTAATTTCGCGTGTAATAAAGCGCACGAAAACTGCGGCAAATTCGCCCTTCCTGAACTACGTTAGTATTTCGTCACCACGCATGTTACCGCCCCTGCCAGTTCCCTATAAACAATATCATCTGACTATATATCTGTAATCAACCCCAGGTAAGATCAAAGTCACACCTGAGTTTGGCCACAGATGCTACCCCTTGCCCCGTTGCTACCCCTGAAGACTAATATAGAATGCCTCGGAAAAGTATGTCTCCCTTACCACACCCTTCAGACCAGAACACAACAGCGCATTACACTTCTGTTATTATGCAGAAATAGGTGTGGCGGTGGTGCTTCCGGAGTCGAACCATGGCCAAAGTTGTGGCCATAGCCGAACAGTCGGCTTCGGCCAAAAATCGACCTTCGGTCAGACACTAATAAACAACCAATTAGAATTGCATTGTGTGCGACAGAATACTCTCGGTTTGTGTTTGCGGTTGCTTGCATTGGTCGATAATCTGATCGGTGGCTTTATTAATTAGTGACGATGTAGCTGCCCGTTCGAGTGTCGTCATTAGACGTTAATGGCTAACCGCGATTTTACGCATGGTTATGTTTGGTCGTGTATGTGGAAGGTGGTCGGTTAGTAGAAAAGAGGAAGTACCTTGTCACTGTTAGCCAAATTAACAAAAACGATTGTATAAAATGGTATGAAAATTTTCACAACAGATATTTCGCCAGCAAAACTTTATATTATAATGGGTGCAAGGTACAAGAAGTGTGCTACCAAAGTTGTAGGTGATCAGTAATAACGATGAGTTCATCCCAATACTATCGTTTGACTTTTAAATTTCATAGACGCTTCAGGACAGGTCAATGAATTGCACACCATGGATAATCGTGAAATGGTCATGTCAATGGTCAACGGTGTCACAGTTATTTTTTTAGTTATGGAAATATTTACCAGCCGTGTCTGTATCTTATTAACCTGTCAGTAGCAAGAACTTCAGCTAGTTTTATATAGAATATCATACAGCATTTTATTAAATTCATTCATTTACAAAGTTAAATGCATAATTTTTTAAAGTATTTTTTTGTTAAAATCAGAGAATCAAATTATCTCAACCCTCGTCTGGGAGGATGCGCGTAAGAGCAAGAATGATATTAAGGAGGCGCATAGCAATATATATACAGAATACACGGCATGTTTAAGATGATAAATATATTTAACTAACGAATATTCAAGTAGACGAAGGAATAGAAAATTAAATCGCAATGCACAAGGGATTTGACTATTATGATATGTCTTTCTTCAACCTGAGAACGTCTTATATATTGGGCATTTCAGTCACACTTGAAGTCTCGTTTCCTTTAAAAGATCCTATGTTTATCTAAAGGATTGAAAACTCAGCTTAATTCCATAATTCCAGCTTATGAAAAACGTGAAAATCAACTAGATTTTGCTCTGTTTGTCAATAATGGACATGGTTCTCAAAAAATTGTACGGACGGAGTAGTATGAAATTTGGCACACTTATATTTTATATGTAGGAGAAGTGCACGCGAACGCTAATATTTTTAGTGATAATGCTTATAAAGTACATTAAATCAATAAATAAAACATTACACACACACTAAAACGCATTTGACACACAAACACACGTATGTATTACACGCTGACTTTGTTGCTGACATTGTCATAATTATGTTAATGCTTATATATGCAGCTTATTCAATTAAATCTAATTTAATAATGACATTTAAAAAAATATTATAAATTTAATGTATAGAGGAAAATACGTATAAAAACTTTGTAGTAGAAAAAATATATATTTGGGTATAATACGGTCGAATTTCGACCGCTGCGAAGGGCAACTAGTTTTTATTAACAAGCTTACATTAGATGGTAACAAAGTTCCAATGACAGTCAATTGTAATCTACGAGTTCGAACTTGTAGTTCTAATTGTCGTATACATATCCAATTGTCGTATACATCTATACATATAAATAAAATTGAAGTGTCTGTTTGTAATATCAAAATAATAGCTTTTTATCTAATGCGTACGGAAGTATATATGATACTGTTACCAAAACTTCAATTATTAAAATTTTTGTCTGTCTGTCTGTCTATCTGTCTGTCTGTTTGTTCTGGGTAATCTTTGAAACCGCTGAACCGATTTTGACGGGACTTTCACTGTTGGATAGCTGATGTCATAAGGCGTAACTTAGGCTACTTCTATTTTAGAAAATGTAATTAGGGTTTCGCATTTAAACATAAAACCTAAGAAACCGAGCGCGCTCTACGCGCATGCAGCCATCGGCACTGCCGCTAATGTCAGTTGCAGTCAATCCTTTCTAAAACAATGTTTTAATTTTAAAATTGTATAAGGTTTAAAATTTCGGCTATATGTAACTTCGTAAAGTTACATTTTTTAAACGCGGGTATAACCGCGGGGCTCAGCTTGAATCCAATAAAAAATTATTAATGAAACTTTGTAAGTATTTCGCTGCTTTGCGTGAATAATAGCACAATTCAAAATTCATCAATGATATATGAAGATATATTTTTTATCGGTATTATATTATTTTAGAATTGAGAGCCTGGTGCTCTAACTCTTCTGTGGTTAATAGCTTTTGATTGCACTGTTTAATTTTTACCTGACTCTTCGGTAAAAGTTGTGTATTTGTGTGGTATTATTCATGTATAGCAGTGATATGTACTTCGCATAACAATACAATAATTCGTTATGTTGAGGTTGGTCAATGATGAGGTCATGAGGTGGATGATGGAAGACTACAAGGGCTATTTGAAAATACGACTCGAGCTTGTACTCCTATGAATGCTTTTGACGATTCATCATTATTTCTGAATTGTGGCTTTGGCCGTGCCTTAGGTGAGGATGGACGTAAAGCGGGGGATGCCAAAATAACTAAATATTAATTTTATTGAACACTGCGATTGTTATCATTGTATACCTTTTGTTGCTACTTATATATTTTTATTTGTCAAGCATCATTCTTATACTCGATATCGTCCCTGAAAGCCACGGAACAATTGTTTTAAGCCACAGCCGCCTTGCGCAGCTCGCGTTAGCGTTGTACGAAAAATAAAGGAACTGATTTTATGAGACTACAAAATTTTGCTGCAAATTGTACAAAAACCAAAATTCCGTTTTTGAAAAGAAAAAATCAAACGCACATTATATATATTTATTTTGTCTCCTCAATGGCGGTCTCATGTGGACTCATTGCGACTTAGTTTGTGTTTTAGACTAACCGATAGTGCGTGTTGAGACGGTAATCGACTGCGAACTGGTATAATATGACACGTTCCGTTCCGTGACTCTCATACCAAAAGCACGGCTAATGCTTACCGCGTAAATCTTAATTGCTATAAGCCTGTCGTAAGAGGCGACCAAAAGGGGGCTTCCGGGGTTGGAGGCGGCAAAAGTGGGAGATCGAACCGTCCAGTCAAGCAACCCCAGGAAGGACGGCGGTAAATGTGGTCGCATATCGTTGTAAAAACAGACGGTGCGGTGGGCCCAGCCGCTCACCTTGGTGGAACCCGACGGGGTAATGTGCTCAGAGGACTCCGGTTGTGTTATTTTAGAGATCCAGGAGTCCTCTTCGGAGCGTCGGGGACGGCCACAGGGGTTTTAGTGCGGTAAAAATCCCACATAACCTGGCGTCGCTCCTACGGCGTCGGGTACCTTTTGAAGGTTTCCCCCTCGAGAATAAAAACAAAAAAAAAACATTCTATTTGAAGCTTGTATTTTATCGCTAATTGGGCAGACAGATGGAAATTATAAGCTCTTTGAACTGCGTACGGTCAAAGAGCTTTGTATACGAGACGTAAAAACCGTTAATCCTGTACGTACACACGAAAAAAACGAACGCTTTTGTTGTCAAACTATACACCTGGACGAGGATTTTACTCCTAGCAGTGTTATATTGAAATTATTGTTTATTTGTTTATTTTGGGCATGGTAGGATATAACAAATTGGAGACAAGGAGAGATTTAGCCTTGGTCACCTATATAGGTTTTTGACGGGTAAGACCTGTAATCCGGCCGTACTGAAAGAACTGTCTCTGAACGTACCGGACAATTACGTGTTGCGGCGGCGACGACCGCAGTTGTTAGCGGTACCAAAAGGGCGAACTAATATTCTCATTAAATCGCCCTTCACACGCGCTTTGAATACTTTAAATATTATTGCTCAAAGGATCGATTTGTTCACCTGTTCTCTGAATGAATTCACACATGTGACG
>MOOZ01002472.1:87692-99907 GCA_002930495.1 Cecropterus lyciades
CATGCATAATGTTAATGTATGTATGTACGTTACATTTCTTTTTAACGCGGGTGAAACCGCGAGCTCAGCTAGTTATCTCATATTTTCACCTGATGGTAAATGATCACTGCCGCCCATCGAAACCTGTAATTAACCCCAGATAAGACAAGTCTTACCTAACATTAGCCACAGATGCGTTGCAAAGGACTAAGTTAAATGCCCGGATAAGTTGTCTCCCTTGGCAAACCCTCTAGAGCAGAACTCAACAGCGTTTTACACTAATGCTATTAGGCAGGAATAAGTGCGGCGGTGGTGCTTCCGGTGTTGAACCACGAAGAGTTCTTTCACCCTAAACCCAGATCCAAAGGCATCTCAAGATACAGCTTCATGCATTGTTAGCGGCAAATGTAATTTAAACATTTGATGTATAATCGACAGACTGACTAAATAAACTAAATAAAAGCTTCTGCCGCGTAATAATCTGTAATCTTTCATTAAACGGGTATAATGGGTGTAACGGATATGCATTATGAATTTTGTATATCAATATTTGGTGCAAATAACATAATTTGCTAAACTACGTTTACATTTCGTTTGAATACTAATAATTCGGGGATTAAAGCACTATCATAGTTACTTGCAATACTATATTTGAACTAATACACAAACACACGTTTTGATGTTTACAAACCTTTCTGCTTTACAAACACGAATATTTGCCGAACGGAAGCGTAAAACTAACCGGTGAATGATAAATAAAACCCCGGTTTTTATTGTGGTATATCTAGTTAAAACTACTTTGGTGGCATGAACTTTAAAGGCTACGTTACGTAGTGAATAGTGATTCTATTTCTGATTCAAGATCTTAATTCCGCTTGGAGGTCAGACAGTTTCACGTTCAACAAACATGGTTATTGATTTCTAGTATATAGTGACCCAGGTTGTAGGTAGGGGCCGGATCTAGTATTGAGAGACAAAAGGGGATGCGAGTAGCCGGCATTACATAGCTATTTTGAAAACCTACGTCTATGCGAATAAGTAAATTAACAATTTGTTTTATCTAGAAATTCGTTTTAGAAACAAGCACTGTTTTTTGTTGTATGTTATTCATACAGATTTACCTAACAAGCATCTTCGAGTGAAATCGACAAGATTAGTGTCAGATAGATTCTAGACCCAATAATATGGATATTCTTGAGTAAAAACTATCACGCGTCTGAAACCGTGCACTAGATATTTGCGCCATTATTAATCAAAGCTTTATCAATGTTAGTGTTGTCATTTGCGAGGTGGTAGAAGAGTATGATTCGACCGAGGAGGTACCACCGCCACACCTATTTCTAACGAGAAGCAGTTTTTGAGTTTTGGTGGAAGGGTGTTGATGTTCGCTCACTGTCATATTAGGCGACAATCTTAGTCCTCAAGAGTGGCAACGCATCTGCGATTGACTTCCAATAGAATCCATGTTCTATATGAAGTTGCTTACAGGTGTCCATGGGCGGCAGTGACCACTCAGCGTCAGATGGACTGCATAATTGTTTGCTACTGTAACGTAACGTAGCAAAACTAAATTGTAACGTAGCAAAATCAGCCCTCTGAAGTGTTTGTTTAATTTAATTACATACCAGTTACTGACATCTATTGAGCCACGGTGAGTCAATTACGTGGCGCTAATGTTTTAAAAATAAAATATTAAATATTTATAAATAAATAATATTTATAGGTAAGGTATATATTTTTATAATATAAAATACTATATTTAATGACATATTTTTTAAATAAAGTAGTAATTAATTAGCCGTAGACAATTTGCCTTCATCTGTTGTTTTATCTGTGTCAAAGTGCTGATGGTCTCAGTTGTAGTTATACGAGTTCTTTCCCATTTTGGAGGTCGACCAGTAAAGTACAAGGTAATGGAAGATCGTTGACTTTGTGATCGGGTCAACGCCATGTGGTGACCCAGCGAAGCCGATCGTGTTTCCTGAGGGATAATGTTACCCCGAAAATATAAAGAGAATGCAATTTCCCCGACGCCCGGCAGCAGTTCATCCTCGCCGAAGTATTCAATGCAACGTGAGTGTCCATTTCATTGGTTCTAGTGGGAACGGTATTTGTTAGGAGTGTCGTTGTGACTTGCGGGTGATATGGTTCCAGGTTTGGTAGCGATGGTTCCAGGTTTGATAGCGTGTGCGCTAGCCTGCACCTTTAGGTTGGAGTTCAGACCACGTGCCACGAGGTGTCCCTGAAGTCCGTCCTCCGGTGGCTATAGCCATTCGAGAGGCTGGACAGTGTGCCTTCGTGTGCTGACGAAGTGTCACACCAGGACAGCCCTCGCGGGCGTCTGCCCCAGTTCTTCAGGTAACGAGTGACACGTGCGATAGGAATCCCTGACTTTATCTACCCGAAGGACATTTGTAAGGTTGTGGCCACATGGTGTTCCAAGTGTTCCGATGGCAAGGATCTTTGCTCCGTTATAAAATAAAGCTACCGTTTAGGGTATTATCGATATAAATGATAGCTACTTTTATTATGTTGTTATAATCGAATGAAACCATACCATTTTGTTGTGTTAAAATATGAATCTTTATCCTATTATGGTTATTGTGTTTTTTCATTTTATAAACCAGTGTGATTTGATTTATACTGTTAGTGTAATTTCTGTAAGCGCAGTCAATGTAACTTTATGTGTGTGGTTACCTCAGGGATCCTTGCAAGTGACCCTTAGTCCGTTGTAAGGTTTACATGAGAGTAAACCTTACAACGGACTCAGGCTTTCCGCTGTATATTTTATTAGAAAATATTTTATTGTTTTAAATGTATAAACTCGTAATAAAGATGACTAAAGTGATGTAATGAATAGTATACGATAAACATTGAATATTGTAATATCTTTGTTTAATTTTGGTAATTTCCTTATAGTGTTTTGCATACCTAAAAACTTTACTGTAAAAACACAAGATCTAGGCTGCATTTAACACCAACAGGGTCTTCCTTGTTTATTTAAAAGCAACAAGCCCACATTATCCATCTAATGTGGCTTTCCTATTACTACAATCAATTATATTTGCTTACAATTTATTATATAGAATCTAACAACGATATCAGGTAGTATCAAAGGTATAACCGTTTGCTTTGACACGTTTTGTAGCGTCCTAGTGTACATAGAGTGTCTCTATAGATTAAGTTAACAACACAAGCAAATCAATATAAAATAACGTAATGATATTGTTTGTGTTATATTATTGGATATTTTCAAACAGAAACTTTAGGTGTTATTCAAAATAATAATTTAAATCCATGGACAAAGTCGACTTTATGTTTTTACATCCACTTATTTTAGCGGTGAAGCGATTTTAAAACTTAAAAGGTTTTAAGTTTTAAACATAGGAGAAGAGAATCAGCTTTCTAACAAGACTTATCAATACATATCAGCTTGGGAATCAAACTGGCCCTTCCATTTTTAAATAATGAGTGTCTAAGACTCGGTCACCGGTTCATTCTTTAATGAAGACAAAACGTTAGATTTACACATTGTATTAATATAATTTTGCTTAATGGCTAGAAGGTGGTAGAACTCTGTTCTGCGTGTCTGTGTGGTTCGACTCCGAAAGCACCACCGCCACACCTATTTTTGCCTAATAAAAACATTGATATGGGCTGTTGTGCTCTGGTCTGAAGGGTGTGGTAAGGGAGATATACTTTTCTGAGGCATTCCATCTTAGTCCTCAGGGGTAGCAACGCATCTGTGGCTAACCTTAGGTGAGACTTTGATCTTACCTAGGGTTAGTTACAGTTGTCTAAGGGCGGCAGTAGCCACTTACCATCAGGTGGGCTGCAGGCTCGTTTGCTACTTCCATACTATAAAAAAAATGTTTTGGATATCAATCGCCATTTATAAAATGGAAGATACGGGTAAAATGCCTAGGAATGAATAAAGTAACCATGTGTATGTAAAACAAATAAATTATTGTGTCCACCTGATGTTAAGTGGCCACTGCTACACGGACATCTGTAATCAATTCCAGATAAAATTAGTCTTACCTGAGGTTGACCGAATATGCCTCGCTGCCCCTATTAAGTTGGAACGACTCGGCTAAGTATGTCTCGCTTACCACACCTATTAATCAACAAACCAGCACTTAATACTGCTGTCATAATGCAGAAATAGGTGTTGCGGTCGTGCCTCCGGAGTCGAACTATAGAGGGCACAAACACCTTTCGGATAGTAAAAAAATTCTATGAAACAGTCGGACGTTACAATTTTCACAATAACCCCGACTGGTTCGAGAGTACTCAATGCGCACCACAGAACGACACACTGTTGCTTACACCAGTATTTGACAGTGTTTCATAAGTCCTATTATTATGAACTTACATTGCAGAACTGAAGTACTATCAGTTTTTTTACAATTTATTCGGAACTAAAAATAAACAAGTGTGATTTTCAACAACAAAAAACACAATTGTTTCATATCATTTTAATAAGTTTACAACACTGATTGATAACATATCAATGGATTTAAAAGTTTTTAAACAAACTCCTAGCCGGTACTATCTAGTTGTGGAAAATTGAGACATCATTTTTCATATGAAAACGAAACTGTTTTACTTACTCACGCATAAATACGTACATGTAATTATTCAAAAAATCCTTGAAGTCGTTTATAAAATTTACATTAAAAGCAGCAACTGATTACGTGGTTACGTACCTGATTGGTTTTATTCCCAGACTAGACTATTATTATAGTTCATATTAGGATAAGTAATTACGACCGTTGCGTTGCCTACGCGATCGGTCTACGACGAGCGTAGTACTACGTAGCACGCACGTCTACATAGTTCGTAATTTTAACGCGTAGCGTGTTGAATACTACAGTTTACAAGTGCCCTTAGTACGAATTTATTACATATTCTCAAAACAATCATTGTCTACGTTTTCGCCCACCATTGCAAGATACATTGCAAGGGTGAAGTACGATTGCAAATGGAAACACGAAAGTGCAATGTAAATTACAATGTATGGATGAAAAGGTGAACGAGTATTGTTTTAAGGAAACGTTATAATTTCAAATAATGGCTAAGGTCTTAAAACAGCATGTTACTGGATTAGTACTAGAACTGGGTTGTAACGTACGAACAAATGTCGGTTCGATGAATTTGCTATTTTTTTAAATTTAATTTAATTCACGGTGCCAATAAAAACTTCACGAAACCTTTATCGGAGTGCTGCATAGATTATTTACACCCTTCTTAATACAGTTCACTTTACACTGTATTGACAATGACAGCCTTCTCGTTACAACACTGATTTATACATATTTAATATAAAATCCAATTTCGAAGTCAAAAACAAAATAATTGGAAAACTAATGCAAAGATTATGTTGTAATCATCTATACAAAGCTACGTATTTAATATTATTCACATTTCCTCTACAATACCTTAACAATTGTATATAAAGATGCGACGCTTTTATGAAACTTTTGTTTAACAATAATATCAAGTGAAGTCCTCGTAAACGATATTGTTTCCGGTCTCTCGACAAGTATCCCCTTACATATTGTGGCATGGGGCATTGGTTTACGTTATCGAGTGAAGATATTTATTGAAAATTCATTTATTTTCTACTTCAGTGTTTATCTCCTTCGGACCGTGGTTTACTACGTGTGAATTATTTAAAATTAGTAGCGTTCGCGGTATCATCTACAACTTGAAATATGTTTAAGTGAAATTTTATACAACCAAAATTGATTATATTCTTTCAAAGAAGACTGATAGCAATTGATATTACCACATTCCATAGAAAAGGATAAAAAAGTTGTGTAAATGAGTGTTTTGTAACTCTCAATCGGTCATCGGCCATACACCACCTCCTCTCCCCACATCCCATTGACAGTCAAGAGACATTGTATAGCATAATATATGAAGTGCATGTTGCATATTATAAATGATTTAACAAGTGTTAGAACAATTATGGTCTGACCGGAGAGGTGCCACACGCTTACTTAAAGTTTACTTAAGCAGTGTCTGCGTTTCGGTGCGGCAGACAGCTCACTTACATCCGCGATTGACTATAGTTAGTTTATATGAAGTTAGTTATAGATATTCATGGGCGACAGTGACCACGTACTGTATACTATGTGTATACTACTTCTTATAAAAAGAGAAAAAAAAAATATTACGACACGCATAGTTTTTTTGTGGCGATTTCTGTTTTGGGTAAAGGTCATAATCCGGTTTGGTGTTAAGAATGAAGAAAGGGCATTGCTTTCAACCCGTTACTGTTAGATTGGTTTGTTTTCAAAGTGCGAGGGATCTAGGCCACAAGCTACCGCAATGGCCAAGAGCGAAATGGTAGACTTCACTCAAATTTGAGAACATTCTTTAAAGACCCAACAGGAGCATCTGAGGTCTAAATCGTGAAAAAACCCAAGGTCAATTCCTTCACTGTTTTAGCAAGTGATAATGACTTCCTAATATGCACATAACTTTGATAAATCAGATGTGTGTGCCTGGGATTCAAAATTTGGGCCGCGTGATTGAGAGGGTAGTTTTTAACTAGGTTAACAGTGTTTTAGATAGTATCAATCTGCGTCTGCAGCTGAGCGGAAGTGCAGAGCATACCAGTAAATGGGCCGCTAACAGTTTGTACCACTGTATCTCAATGTACGTGCCTGAGTATAAATGTACATGGACTTGTTTTGGTAAGTACCAACGGCTGTTGGAAAATGTGTGTTTGTATACTAAAACTATCTAAAGGTAGAGCCTGTCTATTATCAACTGCAGATGAGACACCCCTCTTGGGGTATTACGCAAGGGAGGTAGCGGTGCGTTCACGTGAGATCCCTCTACATGCGCGGAGTGGCTACTTTTAGTGAGTAAAAATCTCAAATAATCTGCAGGACTCTGAAGTATTCGAATAAACTTTTTAATTTAGATAATGTTTCTTATTCTAGGATGGTTCTTCTTACTTAAGCAAAATAGAAATAAATCATTTTTTATAAATCAGATTTATTCATTAGTCCAGATATAACAACAACTTATAAAAGTTAATGGGTATTTATCGAGATGAATGCAAAATGCCTAACGTCACGCGGATATTTTGTAATTCGGTAAAAAGAAGCAGTTTAATAATTGCACTATACATATATACGTATATATCATAGACCTTTGCCTAGTAAGTTAATTTAATATTTGTTAATCTGATAATATAAAAATAAAGTCCGATTATTTCGTTACGATAAGACAACTAACGCCATCTCGAGGTGCAAGGTCAATTCAATCGCAAAATTAAACTAATATATAAATCGAAACCGCACTTGGCCTTAGACTAAGCATTATTTATCTTAAATATTTGAATTCGTCTCGTTGTCGCCAACCCAGTACACTGTCCCACTGCACACATGGATCTCTTTTTAGAGTGTGAAAGATTAGAACATCGTCAAAGGCCAGGTTCGGTTTCGTTTTATACAAGTTTGAAAACTTTTCTCAAGGAACACTCGATTTCTCTAGGGGGTCCCAGGTTCGATTCCAAATCTCCAAACCTTTGACTAACAAGTTACGTTTTAAAAAAATAGCTTTTAGCATCATTTTATTTCACATCGTAAGGAAATCAACCTGACTTTTGAACTGTGATAACAGCTTAGTTTCAAAAAAGCGTTTAGATCTACGCCAGCATCGATTGTGGAGCGACCCTAAACAAAATGAAATAAAAGTACATCAGAATATATAGTTTCAGAGTACCCGTTACATGTTAAAATGTATCAATTCCGCGATAATATTAATCCAAAACCATACACTAAAGAAACTTTTATATGGTTTCATTTTCTGCGTATAATAAATATGGCCAGAGCACTTATAACCTATTGGTTGCAAGAGCATTCTGGGCAACCGGAGTCCAAATGTTAGGCCACCTCTGATTTTTCGAAGTTATGTGCCTAGTAGAAGAATAACAATTGTACCACGTGAGTCTGAGGTGGGTCTTGAAGATGTTCACTCCTTTTCTTCCTGTGGATGTCGTAAAAGGCGACAAAAGCAAAATTTTTGAAGATGGACAACGGCGTCTTCTTGTGCAACATCAGAACCCTCAGCGGTAAAAACACGCATGCCAGGCACGGGGACAAAAACTCATATAAACGTTAAATTAAATATATATAATTATGAACAAAAATTTCGTTTTAAGCAGTCGGGCTTTTCTTTTTAAAGTTTTAACGATTTTACTAGTTAACATTTAACGATGGTGCTCTCAAAAAAGGTCAAACCAAGTTACACCACGGTCTGGTGAAATATTCGTTGCAACGGATCAGTGGGCGTGATTGGATTGCAGCTGAGCTTTTAGGCGTACTATGAATCCTGTCATTTTTTCATCTTTCCAAATATTTTTACGAAACGAAATTGGATCGAAAGACTAACGCGTATGTAAATATGTATAGTGGATGTTAAGCTGATAATAACCATGCGTGGTGTTATATGTTTTGCTATACTACTAAGATTGTTGTAAAATATTAAAACAAAAAACTCGAATGCTTCAAACGATGTGTGTTATATAATACATTTAATTTAACTCTTAATTTCCAATTTAACGTTAAATTAAATGGATCATTTTCGTCAAAATAGTCAAGTAAAAGTATTACAATATATATATTTTAGAGTGGTCTATTTACTTGCTTTCATTTGATACCCATATTGGTTATTACCCATAAAGCTATATATGGTCGTGATAATAAAAAAACGTCATTCCTCCCCCTTTTTCTCCTATTTGCAGACGCCATTTTTTTAAATTATATAGCCTATGACACTTTCCAAACTGAAACGATTCTAATATGTCATTCTGTCAAGCCGTTTGGGCTGTAACGCGTGCCGAAGAAATGGACATACATACAAACAAACATACATACATATGCTCGAAAAACATTACCCTCCTTCTCACGCAGTCGGGAAAAATTAGTAACAATTAACCCTTGATGCAACGCTTATTTGTTTTTTGACGAAATTTTTGATACTTGTGTAGTGTAGTAGTGGCGACTAAACATGTACTAATACAGGGTGTCGTCAAAAATTCCAAGAACCATTTTTACACCAACAAGTACCGATGCTATATGTATTCGAAGTTTTGAGTCTGAAAGCCTGATTTTTGACAACGACAAGTATGTACATATTACGAATAGTCAGTTAATTTCTGGAACTTCGAGAATAACCAATTACTCTTTACCCATTACAAAAATTAAGCTGCAAAAGAGTGCCAAAGAACCTTTACTTGTAAAGGTTTAAAAACCGATTATGGCGGTATCTCTCATACAAGTGACATAAGAAATTTAAAAATGCCACGATGCAGCGGCTGAAACTCTTTCCGAAAGAAGCATTTCAGAAATACTTCCAGTCATGCAACTGGCCCTGAGATAAGTGCCAGCATAGAGTAGGATTTTGAAGGAGATTAAGTCAAATCTGGAATCAAATCAATCGTATTTGTAATCAGGCCTCTTATAAACAAAGAATTTTTTTTTATGTAATACAACAACTTCATAGTTCTCGCATATTTTAAAATTTTCACGAAATATGACTACACTATACTATATCGCTTTACTTATCGCTTACAACTCAAGTTCATTCTTTTAATAATAAATATAACTTTTAATCAATTCGCCAGATAGATGTCGTCGAATAATTAAATTTCCTGCACCTTTAGATCCTGCATGAAGATATAACCAGTCCCTCGATTCACACTACACGAGTAGGTACTTAAGCAAACATATGTACTAGTTGTTAGACGTTCGTGCGATATAACATCACGTCTGCGGCGCTCTGGGCACGCACATGGTTATGTGGATTGCATAGTAGATCGTATATCGGTAGATTGTATAGTAGAATGTACGTGTGTGTATCAGCACCACCATTTATTTCTGCCTAATAACAGCAGTGTTATGCTCTGTTGTGTTCTGGTGAGAAGGATGTGGTTAGGGAGACATAGTTTTCCGAGGCATTCCATCTTAGTCCTCAAGGGTAGCAACGCATCTGTTCCTAACATTTTGTGAGACTTTGATCTTACCTAGGGTTGATTACAGATGGATATATGGGCGGCAGTAGCTACTTACCATCAGATGGGCTGCATGCTCGTTTGCTGCTTCCATACTATAAAAAAAATACTGGCGTACTGACTACAAGCATAAATAAGCAAACACACAACGGCTACACATGTAAATGTACTAATTGATTAAAGAAAAAATGTAATAATGAGAAACGGAAAAATAATAAAGGTTTTGGTATTAACGTCAGATACCATCTTGCAAAAACTCTTCGAAATCATCTTTAATAAAAACATTGATATATGTTGGTAAAATTGATTATTGTTAAGGACTTTGTGGGAATGATAATATTCTTAACAAATACAGCTAAATTTCCAGATATAATGTAGTAAGCATCAGCAGCAATGGATACGTCATTATCGTAATAAAAACAGATCTTACATCTAACAGTTACAAAAAAATTAAATAAATTTGTAAACTTCCTATAACCAAATGTTAATCCTATAACAAAATATTCCAAAGTACAGAAGGGGAGATTCAAAAGTTCTTTATAATATATGATACATTTCATTATTGTAATACCTAGTATAATGACATTTTTAATAATTTATTCAATTAACCATCAGGATACGTCGTAAATACTTGTACATTTATGTCAATGCTATTTTTTTCTATATATTTCACATCAATCACAAAATCATTGTAAATATCAATTTTCCGTTCATTTTCTTTTGCTCTAGTACCACACTTATTTCCGCCTTATTATAGCAATACTAAGCGATGATGTGTTTTAGTCCGAAGGGTGTGGAAAGGGACTTATCCGAAGGGTTCTATTTTGGTCTTCAGTAATAGTTACGCATCTGTGGGCAACCTCAGGTAAGACTCTTTATCTTATCTGAGGTTTATTACAGTTGTCCACGGATGGTAATGGTCACGTACCATCAGGTAGACTATATGCTCAGTTGCTATTTCAGTGTTAAAAAAAATATATAATTATATTAAACTTATTACACATAATTCTCATCAGATTTTTGTTGCTGTTAATGTACCGTTATTCGGCCTTAAAATCCGAAAACTAATATTTGCTTTTAGTACAGTTGTCGAACACAGCCGACAATAAGATGAAAGTTCCTATCTGAGGGAGTTGCGGCGGTCGCTACAGGCATCAAAGCGGATTTGATATTTCGAGAACTGTAAATATCAAATACCTAGTCTCTAAAAGCAAGAATATGGATCTCGTAACATCAATATCGAACATTTCCGAATACACGTAACGTTCAGGTAGGCATACATCAGAGACGAAGCGGTCCGGTCCGGACATTGAGCAGGGAGCACGCGTGAACTGAAGCCTTTGTGCTTGCTACGGAGTAAATAACGAGGTTTATTTCGAATCCCACCGAGAACATCGTTTCTGAATCAATATTTACTGTACTGCCGTCTTATGGTTGTCGTAAAACTGAGATGTCGGTAGATGTAGCGCGACGGTTAAAATATTTGCTCTACAGACATAGAACGTGGCAGACGCTGGCCGTGGCAGACGCCTACAGACAAAAACATAATACTTGTAATAAAGACTCCTGTAGCCTAAGAATAAAGAGATTATATGGCTATAGAATTGTCATGGTCCTTTTCTATATAAAAAAAAACTCGCATCTCCTTTGCAGTAGATATAAGTGCAGCTTTAAGCTCCATTTTTTTCCAAAAGCTACTCGTATTTTTATTAATAGCTTTTTTCGGAATAGAGTTTTGAGGTTTATTTCGACTAAATTTTATTCAACCTATTTTAAAATTTGGTCACAATAGAAACGTGTTGTGTAATATCCAACAAATTAATACACCAACGAATAATATGATTGTAGTTAAATAGTACCCATGGTACGCATTATTTCTTTAGTGTGATACAAATAATTATATATGTACTATAATGTAGATTGATTCTATACATACATTAGTAAATAACTTTACAATGATGTTTAATTTTATTATCAACTAGGTTATTCCCATGGCTTCACCCGCTTCTGTCACGTCTACCACGGTAATGAGTACCCTAGGTCTAAAAATATTTGGTCCCTATAGTTCCAGGACCAGAACAGGGCTACGATATCCTCTGCCTGACGTAAGAGGCGACTAAAAACCGGCTTCCGGGGTTGCGAGCGACCCCGGGAAGGACGGCGACATGAGTGGTCGCATGCTGTCATAAATACTTTAAGGCAA
>MOOZ01002472.1:147924-180371 GCA_002930495.1 Cecropterus lyciades
TAAGCAACTTCATATAGAACTTCATATCCTTCTTCAAGTCGATCACAGATGCGTTGCTGCTCTCGAGCACAAAGGTGGTCGGATATATAAGCGTGCCGAAAACCAGACCCTTCCACCTCCCGCAAGAACTGCTTCACGCTAGGAATAGGTGTGGCGGTGGTACCACCCCGGTCGAACTACACTGGTTCACTCGTTAATATTTATATCCCTCTTCTAAACATTTTTTTTATTACGAATTACTTTTATTAAAGTCAAGTTGGTAACTTTGAATTTCCTTGTAACTTTGAATAAAACTGATTTCATACTTCTATTTTTTTCAGAATAACAGTTCAATGTTTTCCATGATAATAAAGTTTTCAAAATTCAAGGATTTTTGTTTTCCAAAATAGTACCGTTCAAAAATATCCAAAAGTTATTCTATTCTTTTATATTTATAAAAATTCTGAGAAAATCATTCAAAGTTGGGTAAATTGACGTTATATTAATGGATATAAAATATTTGTTACAACCATAGAACAACCTCACCATTCCTTAACTCTCACACAGCTACCACATAAAATACATGTTCGTGGGCGACACAATGAAGAACGAAGTGGAAAGCGTGATACGGAAGCTGCGACCGGCGTTGCAGATGCGTCTCCGTTTCATCACACATCTCAATGTGGAGCAAATAAACACAACCACATAGCAAAACGAGGACCGCCACTCGCCGGCGAATTCCAACTCCAGCTGCGAATAATAACGCCATCTATACAGGGTCGTAATACTTAGCTATTTTAAAGATGTGTTTTTTTATATGAGATCGAAGTAGCAAACGAGTATACAGTCCTAACTGATGGTAAGTGGTTTGCTGCCTTTGGACATCTTGTAAGTAACTTCATACAGAACAGGGGATTATCTGATGTCGTTCGCAGATGCGGTGCTACTCCCGAGGATTAAGATGTCTCCTCATATAGTGAGTTGTTAATAATGAAAACAATATACTTATGATACGATCGTACTTTTCGTTGTTAAAAATATTTATTTTTATTTATTATTTTGCCAATTGTTACGACGTTCGGAATACATTATTCTATGGTACAAAAGTAAGTTTAAATGTCTTAAAAATTGTCCTGTTGTTTATATATTTGTAAGCAATTGATAGATTCAAAGCAAAATAATTGAAGTTTTTGATTACACGTGCCTATTCGTTATACTCACTAACAAAACAAAATTAAGCTATATATTTACGACCCGGTAGATGTCGTTATGCCGCAGCTATTGGAAGTCGGCGTGTATAAGCACAGTGTGCTTATGTTTGGCGGTTGTTACCTAGTAATAAGGACAATTACATATCGTTTAATTGTTTTGGTGATGACATTGTGTTCATTCTATCTACATGTCGCTGTGCATTTCACGTGATCACGTGATCAGTGGTACTGATGTGATGTAATACTTTTATATGTAACGGATTGCAGATTATTTGTGGGGGTACTTAGGTTAAGGCTCTTGACTAACATCTATATAATGTTCTATTAAAGTATTAGTAACATCGGTCGAGGACTTGTCGGAAAAACAATATCGTCATTTAATTCACTAAGATTTGCGACAACGAACTTGATATGAATGTGGTTGTAAGGATTTTTAAAGGACAAAAAATTAATACCATACTTTCACGCTCTGCGTTTTTAACAGTCACAGGTCACTTACCACTTGTAATATTTAGTGGCATATGACTGAAAAATATTCAGAGCGCAGGTGTAAACATTTTAATGTGTACTTGAAAGAATAATACTAAATATTTCCTAATTCGTGTTCGCTCATTAGACGAGGTTAGGGATAAGGCGATAAAAATGAAATCCACATGAAATTACTTCAATAATCAACGTTAAAATATTGGGATTATATTAAAAAATATAATGAATATTATTAATTGATAATATTTCATTTTTAAACAAGATTTCAGACAAACCTTTGAATTCTAATATACATGTAGAAATAAATTTGTATAATATAAACAAATTTATTTCTAATTGTATCATTTTTATACTTGGTACTGTTGAGGTTATTTTTAACTTGATGCATTGTAGGCATATTTCTTATTAGTCTCGTATGCGAGAAAATAGAAATAGAAAGATAGCCATTAGCTATGAATAACTGACATTATTTGAGAATAATAATAAAGGGCGATAATAATAATAGGACGCGGCCAATGAGTTAACTAAAGTGTAGTAAATAACTACAGTATACCAACCCACAATTCGTCTACACTGAGCTATATGAGCAAAGTCATTTTATTTTATAAACAACTTACTACATACCGACCAGCTATAATCTAGTATAAATGGTCTAGAATAAAAAATGACAAAACTTACATAATGATAATGATAAAAATTAAAATTTTATACAAAATTTTCATGATATTATCGATGGCTAAATCATTAGCTATTGCATGTGAACAACCTATAATATGAACAATATATAAGTAATATAGGTATTAAGTTTTTAATGAACTAAGCGACAGAAATAAACAGTCCTAAAACATAATAATAATAACTAGTTGCCTTATATTCTTTAAGTTATTTGCCTCGTGAGAAACGCCAATTTTAATAAGATATAGAAAATATAAAGGAAAAATATAACCGATTACAAAAATGTTATCCGTCCGCGTTTTCCTAAACATCGACACATGATGTTCAGATATAGTTCTGCGAATCGTTGAAATTTTATAGTAACATTAACGCACTGATTAAAATAAATTCACAATTTTTTGCAAAAAAACATATATGACTAAGTAAGGATTGAAAACGGAGTAACCGGTATAAAATTTGGTATAAACTGGTTCTGATGTAATGTTCAAAACTATGATTGAGCGCAGTCATAACAATGAATGAACTAATCACCGTGAGGTATATCTATGATTCCCTCGAATGTATCAAAGTTTATTAATCCGTTGGACTATGGACTTATCCTGGGAGGAGGCGCATTTTATTACATTTAGCATGTTATACATGTAGACCGTCGCTAAATTTCATGAATTCCATAGGCACATTTTCTATAGTTCAGATATAGTTGAACTATATCCGCGTTTATTATTACAGTAATTATGTAATAAACTCTGAGGCAATAAAATAGGCATCAGAAAATTGTATATAGTACAAATCGAGTGCGATTACTACTATTTGATAAAATATTGACGTAACTAAGCATGTGTTCAAGTGAAACATTCAAGTTGAAAATTAAATAAGCATTTTTAGAATAAAAATAGTGTAGAATATGAAATAACAATAATTATTCACATATTCTTAATTAAAGCAATATCGTTTGTTATGTCACATAATTATTGGCGTATTGAAGCAAAGGTGATACTCAAAGAACAGTAGTCAAGCTAGATATGAATAATATGTCATTGAATATATAAATCATTAATCTAAATATCATTTCTTTAATAGTATACAAATTATCTTATCTTTTTTTATTTTCTAAATTAATGTTTTGTGTACATTTAATTCATTTGACTATTCTCTTGTAATAATAGACAAAGCTATTCGCCACAGATTACAACATTTGATCTTGGCGAAGAAGTCTATCTTTTTCTGTGTTATAACGGTCAGACAAATCCTTAATATATTTCATATTTAAACTGGTACCGAATATAATTGCCTTAATAAATCAAACTGTATTAAATAGTGGACATGTATACTGTTGTACTATTGTTATGACAGAAATAGAACTAGTCATTAGATATATCGTGGATGTAGAATTTTGTTGAATCGGGGACATTAAATAATACATTTACATAATTTTTGAAGAGTTTATTGTTATATTTGACAATTGTTACAGCCGATGTCTTTGAATTTTTATTGACAGGGTGTATTTTCGTCAACTTCGAGTGAAGTGTTTTTAGTGAGATTAATGTGAAAATAATCAATAACTTGCATAACATTCCCTTTACAAAACATAGCTGGAACTAAAGGGATTACTCAGCTTTGATAACTGAAAAAATTCAATCAGAACAATAATACACGTAAAATGTTGTCAATAAGCTGACAAAAAAATAAAAGTGACAAATAGATGACCCCTTAGGAAAGCCGGATATAGTAATACATATGTCCCACTTCATTTATTCTTTCTTTGGCTTGAAATAGACTGTTCTAAAACTTCGAAGTCGGTACATACATATTTGGTATCATCTACATATATCGCAACTTATAAAACATGAGTTATTTTACTCTGATCCTAAAACTATCAAATATATATAAGACATTGTCGTTGAGGGTCTTTGGTGGGACGTTATATGAGGGTAAAGAGAAGAACAAAAAGCTACTATTATATGAATATGTGGCGAATGTATGTGTGTGTTTTACAAATATCTTTATCAAACATTCGCCCATGTAGGTATGTGTATAAGGAGTGCAATACAAGAACTGTTATGACAAAAAATTCAAAAATATATGTAAATAGTTCCATTAAATATATGACTTGACTTAAACTCTTATGTACGCCCAGTTTTTTATTAAAAGATTTTTGCTACGTTGAATCGCATAGATAGTAGGTACTTTTATTATAATTATTGTAGACTTTTCTAATGGTATCTCTTATCGTGTATTGTAGAGTGGCTATAAAATTAAGTCTTATTACCGGATTTCCAAAAAAAAAAACAATATTTTTCGACACCTAAAAAATTTAAGCTTAAATATAAGACCGCGCGTAATCCATCTAACAGCTACAGGGGCTTCAAAGGCGTATTAATGCAAACATAAAAATATTATCACGCACAATATCTGGCCTTAATAAATCAGTACTTTTCCTATACAGAGGTAAAACCACTGTCAATTGAAATATGGACGATTTGAACTCACTGTATTATTATTGGTAACTAATTACTGGAAGTTACCTAATTGGAAAATAAATGGTAAGGAACAAATAATCACATATTGGATCACAATACTGCAACGCAATATTTTTTTACTTATATATATTAGTGAAATGTGAACTAGGTAGTGTGATTAACCGTTGAATAATAGAGAATGTTGAGTATCTACACTTTATTTATATTTACGCTTTATACAACGTTACCACATAATTTGCTCGTTTAATATCTTCGTAGGTAACTTTTCCTCGTAATATGCAATAGTATTCAACAAATTATTATCATTACGTTGTCTGATTGTGAATAAGAGTTAAGATTAAATAACTGTTAATCGATTTGTAATCTCTGGCCTAAGTCTAAGATGACCTTAACTTAGCGCAAGAAACGATTATAAAAATTACTTTGTTTTAAAAGCACATTGTTATTCCAATTTGATCCACGTGAGTTATAAATAAAATAATAAAATTACATATGTGAGCGTTCTCAATGGTGTGTTAAGTTACCAACAACCTCTAACCCTGTGAAAAGTAATGGGTTAAAGATAAAAAATGCATAATACGTTAAAGTAGAAAGTACTTTTTATGTTGAATCATTCACATTTTAACACGTTAGTTTCAATTTTATGCGACTTCTCTATGAGAATAATATTGACTTAACCGAAGT
Source organism: Cecropterus lyciades (assembly GCA_002930495.1). Lineage (NCBI taxonomy): Eukaryota > Metazoa > Arthropoda > Insecta > Lepidoptera > Hesperiidae > Cecropterus > Cecropterus lyciades. The sequence continues at coordinate 153,440 of MOOZ01002472.1, forward strand.
ATGTTCAGTGAGGACATATAAAACAAAAACTATATCCGTATTGACCGCGTGATGAATTAGTTATTTGTTTGACAGTTTTATTATTTTCCGTACTTAAGTAACCTAAATCTTTACGCACACGTACATATGTACACGTACCTTACGCACGTAATCGTACGAAGGGGTGCGTGCTTTTTATTAAGAAACAAGTCGTAAACCGATCGCTGTTCAAAACACACTTAAACCTAGGAAATAATATTTACTACTGTAAATGTACTTAACTTTTTTATGTATAAATCATAAGATTTTTCTAATATTCAAGGAAGGATATTAATTAAATGTTCATTTACATATATAGATCCAAGAATATGAATATATGATATGAGATGAATATTGTGTGCGCGTGGTTCTATTTGTGCGTAGATTTCGTAAATATGATGTTACAGTAATGCGGCAAACAACGCGAGATATATTCGAGTGAAGACTCGAATATATCTCGTGTTGTCGAGATAAGTGTACTTTTACCTTAGTTATTTGCATGCAAAGTGAGTGGTATACTTTGCAATTATACTATTTTCACTGCATCGATACAAAGTTATTAACATAAGGAACGCTGACTTAATTGAATGTATTGTATACTAAATGTTTATAAAATATATAATTCCTGTAGAATGAATATCATATTTAGACATGTGTTGTAAAATAAGTGCCGACCCATTTATATCTATTTTATAACTCGAGAGTCGAGTGTGTTGTTACTTAATGTATAAATTCAATTATTAAACTGAAAAGCAATACCGGCTGCAACGTATGATACAAATTTACTAATAATTATAAATTATATAATCAATCGCGTATATTTAATAAAGATTTAATACAATAATTGTTAAGTGATGAACGTAAATTGAGATTTTGTAGCTAATATAGGAAATGTAATGTAAGAGCAATAAAATACATAAAAGGATAGCAATATTATAGAATGAGATATATACATACTTATATTAAAATTATAAAAGTTTATAATAATAATTAGCGTAATAATCAGCATGAACTATTAGGAATTGATATCATAATAGTATTATATTTATAATTATCATAGTGTTAAATCATATCGATGTTTACGTTTATTGCTTAACAATATCTACAACTTAGTGAGATAGTCTATGGTTCGAATTGATTTGAACTAAATAAAATCTTTTCCAAAAAAATAAATGTTTCGAGAAATATTGTGGGAGATGTTTCTGTATGTTATTTTTACATAAGTGCCTTATAACATTGATTGAAGAGCGTACCTGATTATTGTAATTAAGAATTCACAATGTTAGACAGTAACAAGCCGCGGTTTATTTATACTATACCTTGTTGCGCCTTTTATCGAATTATTGATTTATCACATATCTTTAAGATTATTTGCAAGGGAAACATACATATGTCTAACTTGTAATGATCGTATAAAAAATCATTGACTGCAAACCTTTCTATGTCCTCTCGCTCTTTCCACATAACTGGTGTAACTCTTCCACATTATTGGCATAACTCGAAGCGGATGTTTAGAAACTGTCCATAAGGCCTACGAGGTATAACTAATGCTAACATTTGATAACAATGAAGCCGAACGGTTTAACGTGCCCCCGAGAGCACGTTAGGTACGGAAGCGTGAGTGAAATTTCTCTCTAGCAGTCACGCCTCAAACTTTCTACCGCGCCCGACGTTTAATTGTGGATAGGTCTACACAAGCTGCGGAAGAAATTATCTTTACCAAGTACAAGTTCTTATGGTTATATATAAATTATGGTATGCCTACTTTCTGTATTTGGAATCAGCTACACTGTCTTTGAAACATGTTAAAACCAATTCGAACTGTACACTAGCCCCGTATTTCATTTAGCGATCATATTTAGGTATTGACGGCAAAATACCAATTTTTGTACTCGAATAAAGTGATCGTTAAGTGAACCAAACCTCTGCATTTTTCTCAATCTTCACTTGGCTTTAGTATTTTAGCTTCACCCTTTTATAAATTGTTAGATTAAGATGTCAATAAAAACAATATTCACACGATTAATATTTTACATTGAATACAACAAAGTATATTTTTTGAAAGTGAATTTTTTTTGTTGAAAAAACATTTTTCGATAGTAACGTATGTTTTGTATTTTTACTATTATGTATTCGTCGTTTTTTTCGTAAAATGCTTGATAGGTACATATGTAATACTTATGTTGTTTGTACCCAGTGTATAAACTTTATTTGTACTGTTTCATTTTAAGTATGTAGGTACACTTAATATAAGATTCCATTTTGTTAAATATATTTCTTTTACTTAAATACTTAAAATATATCATTTTAACCCACTTAAAGATAAAATTGTATTCGCTCAGTTGTGATCTTCTGTATTAAGGAATATTTATCAGTGAAGAGAATTTTGTAAAAAGTTAGATAATAGTGTTTTACGTTTTAACTCAGGTCAAAAGGGAAAATAATAGTCAAAAGTGAGAATATATAATTGTATTAGTTGTAAGGCATTTATTGACTAATCGCGCTAATTAATAGTAAGGAAGAATAGTTAACTAAGGAAGAAATGTTAACTAATTAAAATAATTATAACGTGGTTCTCACAGTTCTAATAGACGTGCTTTGACTTTTTGATAATAGTGTAGTTATATTTTTATAAAGGATCGTATAAATTTAATTGTTTGTTATAGTAAAATTAGATATACAAGTTCATCCTTATTTATAAAGGTAACATAAATATAAATAAAATAGTATTAGCAGTCTTTTAAGGTTTATTTCTTAGAGATTTTATGCATCCTCGTTTTTTAACACTAATATAACTAGTCTATATAATTATATTATTTTTAGAAGATTTGTATTGTAATATCTATTACAATTTGAAGCATTATATTTACTTAAAAATAATTCAAGAAATGTTTATTTATGTGGACATGACGCTTGATGCATGAGTGTCAAGTTCAAAAACATATGAGCACATTTCAGTGTCAATGAATATGAAAATGCTTTGTTCGTAATATATTATATAAACCCAATATTGTAATGAGGGAAATTATGTGAGTAAGAAACTGCCGGATTATGGCGAATTAGTAAAATCGCATTACTGGTGGTGAAAGACGGGCGAGTATCGTTATGCTACATGAAAAGTCAGCGAGCTCGTATACACTAATATTTTAATGATAACGTTCTTGAGTGTAACAATGTGCATGAGACCAGCTTGGTTAATCCAACAAGGTTCTCGTTGTAATGAAATCTGTGCCGAATAGAAAGTCATCGAGTCGATGATAAAATTTTGTTCACTTTCCGATGTTGCTTTATAATTATTTGAAATATGAAGTGTACACACACGATGTTATTGCTGAGTTTACGACGTTAAATAAAGGGGAGGAGGACGCCTCCATCCTTGATAGATCTGAGTTTAAAGAATAGTTTTCTTTTAGCGTAACGATACACTGCTTGACTTTACGAATAAGATAAATCTAGCATGGGCAATGTTTATTATTCGATAAATTTGGGGACGTAGACTAGTAACTAGAAAATTATGCCGTTTGGCTACAATAACATCAACACGTTCAGGGCCATCTACATACCCTGTGTGTTCTTGTATTTTTTACCGCGGCGCCAGCACACAGGCACAATGCGTGAACACGCCAGGCGTGCTTAAATAACTTTGTAAAAATACGTCAGCATCGAAGAAGCATTCGTGATAATCATTGGCATTTAACGTGTTAATATAATTTATTACATCGATTAATATAATTATCCTTATAAAGAAAAAAGTATATACCGTTCTCGATGTACTTTTTTAAACGACTAACATGATCTAAGAGTGCTTCTAAACAGAGTTCTATGTCTATCAGTTAGAACTTGTTTCACTTAATATTTTCTTCTTAACGCATAATTGTTTTTGATCACAACATTGCTGTAAAAATAATAATCCGTTAATATGAATGCTTTATAACATTATGTTATCTTTGTCATTGCAGTTATATTAATATAAATTACATATAATGACCACGTTGTTCTTAAACAAATAATGCAATTTCTTTATTATGTTTCTGCTATTATTAACTCAATTAAAGAAAAAACATAACAAGACAAAGCCTAAAAAACAAAGACAAAGACAAAGACTACTTAAATAGCTGGTGTTCATAAATATAGAATATATGCGCAAATATGGTTATATCTGGCAGTGTTGGTTTGTCAATTCTTGCTGTGCGCAAATGCAGTTATATTTCGTGTCTTCTACATAATTTTAACTCAATTTTAGCAAAAATGAGTTAATTCCGTAAAATTAATATATGATGTTCTGATGGAAATATATTATTTTCATCATTAGGTGTTTATTTAGCAATTTTGACATTTATTGTAATTTTTTACCTATTATCAGCTGACAAATCATACTTGTTGGATTACTTCATGGTTCGACTTGGAAGACACCACCGCCAATCTTATTTTTGCCAAATAGCAACAGAGCGCTGTTCCGTTTCCGGTATGATTGGTGTAGTAAGGAAAATCGTTGTGTTTCGCTCGAATTTGCTACTCAGGATTTTCAAATAATCTTGCCGATCTCATTTAGGACTCATGGTATCTGGGGTTGAATATAAATCATCGATTGCGATGTACCAGATAGACTAAATTTTTATAATAGTTTGCAAATTTTTACAGTAGTGTAAGTTGAAAGCATGCCAATAAATTGAGTTATTTCTTAGGCTATAAAATTCCTTATAAATGAATAAAGTTGTGCATTACTAAAGCGAGCTTGTTGTTTGGCAGAGCGAACATTTTTAATAAATGCGCACAATTCCAGCGACATAGTATGTACGATGCCACTGGTGAGCCACACCTATTGCATGAATATTTATTGCTTTGTCAAGACTACACAGGCCTTAAAATTTAATTTAACACCATATTTTCAGGTCAGAAGTCTGCAAATGTGTTGGTACCGCGCATATAATATTACAAATGCGCATGATATCAAGACAGTTACAATGCGCTCCATTTAACTTTCATAACGATTTGAGTCTATAGTTATATCACTATTTTGTATAATAAAATTAGCGACTCATATGGCAATAATAGTTATTATCGTGTAGTGGAATATTGTGTCAGTTTTCATCTCAGTTCGCATAGTCGTAAATAAATGCGTTAGATTGGTGACTGTAATGTTTGTACACTTTAACCGTGGAGGCTGAGGAACGTTATAAGTTTTGTATTATTGTGTCCAAGTTGTTATTTAATAAGCTGTGCACAAGTGCGTAAAAGTGACTTCAATTCGTTGAATGAACGTAGGAATATGTTTATAGTAAGTCAAGGACTGTTTTGAAATGCGAATGTATCAACGCCAATTATTCCGCATGCCGACAGTGTTTGCGATGTCTGACATGTGACTTCAGTTGTATTTCAGGTTAGTAAGTACGCCAAGGTTGCTCGTTCTGTTATACTACAATGGTCGCATTATCAAGGGACACTACACACACTTAGCGTAATTTAGATATAAACACTTTTTACACTCATAGACAAATACACAAACACCCAGACCCAGAACAGAAATCTAAACTCATCATTCAGATGTCTGTCTGGCCGGGGATCGAACCCGGGACCCACTGCGTGTCAGACTGGTATGGTGACCGCTCCACCAAGCGGGTCGTCAAAGATTTTTTTTATGTACAGTATTTTTGTTTATACTTACGGTGATTACGTGTCTGGTAAGGCCTGAAGTGTATACCTGCTGCTATTATTGAAATTATTATTATTGGGGTTAATGAACCTCGATTTTTGGAAGAAGGCAAAGGCAAGTAAGTAATCGGCTTACCGGTGTACAATGATTTCATGCCCTGTGAAATTTTATAAGAATTGCTGTCTAATGAGACCAACAGGCAGCGGCGGTTTAATTAGCACTACTTAACTAAGCAATACACTATAACAGAGTTAGCGCACAGCGGTAATTTGCAAGGTGTTTGTTCTGACCGGGGAGGTACTATCGTCCCACCCATGTCTAGCGCGAAGCATTTCAGTGTTTCGTTGGAAGGTTCGAAGGACCGAAAAGTTCGAGACAACCATCTTAGTCATTGGGAGTGGCAACGCAACTGTAATTGACATCAGATAGAAGTCATGTTTAATGTGGAATTGGTTACAAATGTTCATGGACGGCAATGACCACTTACCATCAGGTAGAGTTCATACCAGATTGGAACTTTGATTTCATATAAAAAAAATATAGTCCCACGTAAATCGGTTACGTTTATGCGGTTATTAGTATAGTATGGCATGACGTAGTTTGTAGAACACTGTCTCCATTCTCTACTTCTTTAGTTTAGCATAGAGCACTCTTGCGTTTTGTTCCACACAAACAACAAACTGCTTACGAAACAACAGATTTGACGAACCAAGTAGATCCAGATATGGCCATTACAGTATTTGTTTTGTGTATTTAAGTCTAGTAATTCAAATGATAAACTTATAACCCTTATAATGAACAAGCAATTTATATGAGCAAAGACTGTATACCTACGAACATTGTATTTTATAATAAGCCCTACTTTGTCGTCTATTTCCTTGTATATAAATGATATATCTTATTTTAATTTTAGTCCTTATTAACTGCTTCGCCACAGTGTTCAAGATTCATTATATTAATAAAAGTGTATGCAAAGCCTGCGAAAAGTAATTATTGTGAACAATTTTCATTGCGGCCAGGCGGATATATTCCAAATGAATAATGTATATATATATTATTAGCGAATAAAAATTTGAGAATATGAAAGAATGTTTTGTTAAGTTGTCATTTTTAGGGAGTAGATGATTTTCAGATGACATGGCCAATCTCCGTCTAGCTTCTCAAATCTATGTACACGTAGGAATGTTGTTTTTTTGCATTTAGGGTATCCTATGTATAATAATGAAAAAAATTCACAGTCACTAATCATGACGTTATTTGGAAATAAAAAGAAAAACGTATGTCAAATTATACTTAATTTAATACAAAAGGCATGAGTTGTAACGGGGTTTTGCTATTCCTAAAGGGCAGGAGCAAGTAATATTTCAGTTTTTAAATAATTTTTTTTATTTTTCTGCAGTTGTGTACCGTACAAAATGGTATTGTAACCCTTGACCCCCAAATCGGAGAACAAAGTTTTGAATAGGTACTATTATTTATCTATCACAATTAGAGGCATATCTCATTATTTTTGGAAACATGCTTCAGCCCATGCAAAATAGCAAAACACGTTAAAACTCATGGCTATTGTGTTAAATCTAGTAGATATTTAAATACATATTTTTTTAATTAACAAAAAATGTCATGATCTGTGATTGTGATTTTTTTTCATTATTACATTTAAGACAACCTAAATGCAAAAAAGAATAAAAAAAATCCTACGTGTATATATGTAGATTTAAGAATCTGGGTAAAGAGCCATACAAAAGTTTGCCATGTCTTTTTCCTACAAAACAATTAATTTCCCCTTTACAAGAGACGGCAAAAATGTGGAATTAAGCTCGATGTTGTATCTTGTATCGAGAATTTTTTATTATTGTTAACTTTCAGGCATATGGGATTTCTCACTATTAAACCAAGTAATTAATAACAATCATAACATAACAATAATAATTTAAAAAAATGTATTTAAATTTTTACTCAACACAATAGCCATGAGTTCTAACGTGTATATTTTGCATGGGCTGGAGCAAGAAATGTTTCCAAAAATATCGAGTGAAATGTATTCGCACCTGTAAAGTAATGTGTACTTTGGTCTGAAACTCTGTCACGCTGAAAGAACACAGTAATAGTTCACGACAAATCAAGATCATAAGAAGTAGGTATCAAAGTATGAGTAATGTCAATTAATAGCTTGTCCAAATTGTATTTGGTAACGTGTGTGTATGAATTGCAGTAGTTACTTGTTTCGTTTATTTAAATAAGAAAGACGAGAAAAACCTTGTAAGCTATAGCTTTTCAAAACGCCTGACAACAAATTAAAGTTATTTTCAATGTCAGGATATAGCTAACTTCTACGGAAAGGCGTGATACTTCATACTACTCAGGTTTTATAACAGATCCGCATAATAAAAAATATGTAGGTATTACTTTATTTCATTCAGTGTTCTAAGCACTATGAAAACATAAAATCACTTTGAACTATGAACCATAATTATTTATTTTAATTAGTAGCAATATCAGTCAGTGGCTAAGTACCTATATTAGGTTTGGGAGACTTATTACTCAACGAAAGGGAAGTAACGGAAATGAAATATTTGTAGAGACAATTAATAATAATTTTGAAATAACTAACTGTTCCAATAATGAATAGCATTGAGTTTCATATTTCAAAAATGCATAAGTCCTTTTTTTGCTACATTTAGTTAGCCCTTAGTCCTTTTTATTAGTCTGTATTGCCAAATTGCATAAGTTCGTTAGTTTATTCAAGACATATAATGAATAAGTAAAATATATTTTGTAGTAACGAATAGATGAAGCATTTGCATGCCTCTGGGAATTCGTTTTCTACTCATGGTTAAAAGTATTTATTTCTAGACCATGAGCAGTTAACCTGATTGTACGCGAATTGTACTAATTACTAGCTCGATTCTGAGTAAAATAGCAATTATTTATTTAGTTAGGTTAGTTAGGTATTTTAGTTGGCGAAAAAAAAACTTCACAACTTCATAGTTGGATTAATGCATATTTCCTTGATATTTCGGGGGAGTAGCTGCTGAATTATTAGTAATTAGTTTATTATTAAAACAGTGACCCGTAGAAAATTAATCGAGTACCCATTGAGTGAAAATGAAATAAAAAACATGAAATAGTATGCTTGTATCGTGATTTATTTAAGTTTTCCAAAACTACGGTACAACAATCTGAAATGTTAAGAATATTTAGTAACACGACACCGATTTCATTAACTATTACGATAATAAGAATGTCAAAAAGTTTATTTGTACGTTTATATTGAGATTGAGTAGAAGATACAGTAAAGATATCTTAACAATATTTTAATAAAATCAAAAAACGTTAAACCTACAGTTATAATTGTATAAATTAAACTTATTGTTTGTAAACAAATAAACTCTACAAAATGGTCAGAAAAATATATAAACAATGGGCGGTCTTCTCGCAGGTATTTAAAATAGAAACATCAAAAATAGGTATCCTAAGCACGGACATAGGGTTAATACCAGACAATGTAAGAACAGTTTGTTGTTTTTTTTTCTTTTTTTTTGATATAACTCCTTCATCATTAGTTATAATTATACTTAAACTTAGAGGAAGAGATTTTCCACTTTCAATAAAACTTGTAAACTTCGTCGTCGTTGATTGCGTAAATCCGTATTTCTAGGTTGCAACTGTCGCTCGGTTATCGGTGGGTTCCTGTATATCCTCGAACTCATCACTCAGATCGCTAGAGTTTGTCTCGTCACTGTCGTTGGATCTGGCGTTGGTGTTTATATCGTCGGGGAAAGTAAATGGCGAGTCCATCAGGGGCATCAGCCAGTAGTCCATGAAGATTTTGCACGCGACGTAGATACATAGGACAGGAACCACAGCATCTTGCAAGTTGAACACAAACATCAGCATTACGACGCGGCACACCGGAATCACTTTCGGCATAATGTGCCGCACAAACCATTTGTAGATCTCACGGATGAAGCGCTGAGTTACATTGATCAAGCTCTTGATCAACCACATCGAGTATGTTATGTGTGTGATTAGTAACACCTGGATTAGGGCATTAATCAAAACTGCAAATAAGTCTCCATATTGTAGGGTTGGCTCATCATTGGTGTAGTAGCACCTGTTGGTGTTTCTCGTGCAGTAATTAGTCACATGTAGTCCCAGCAGCAAGCAACTTATGATTTCCACAAGGAATATGTACGGAAAGATGTACTGGTCGCAGATGATTAATCCCAGCGGAAAGTCAGGCAAGTTGGGCAAGGCCAGCAGGAAGCACAAAGAAAATCTAATTGGCCACGTTAATAGCTTAGTCGGAGTGGGTGAATACCTGAGTTTTATGTAAATTTCTTTCATGTAATCCAACGGTTCAATTTCACTGTTACGTTGCATTGCGAAGAGCAGAAGGATTCCCGCTACATGATAACGCGTGAGAGGGCACGTGGCAATGTTTTTTATAATTATTCCGATTCCTTTAATTATGTTAACCATTTTATTTCCTTATATCATTCACTTTTCACTTCACACAGACTGACTGTCGACACTAATGGCGGAATATCGATTTCGCGTTAAAGGTGCGTTTCGATGCATTGATAACAGTTTCAGTGCAATGACAAATAATTTTTAACACTGCCAAGACTTTCGTTTGAGATGTTTATTATTTATTTATAAAACCATTTAATAAAACAATAAGTAACATTATATTTTATCAAAGTATACCTACCATTTAATATTTATTTGTCTTATCCAGATATCACATGTCGTAACACATTTTAATAGAGCTGTAGTCGGAAAAGCTCCTTCGACTTCTACTATCGAAATAAAGGTCTAGTAAAAATGTAAACCTGTATTTTTGTGTGATTTAAATAGTGTAATTATCAATAATAATGGATTTTGGTTTATTTCACAATAATATTAACTCTAAACACGGAAATAAGCCTACTGAATGTGTGTTTACGAAGTTAGCTACTATGTACTTGGACATTTTGATTCTATAAATATTAATAATTCTTATTAATATATGTAGAATTGATAACTATTAATTTGAGAATTTTGTTTCAAAATTAAGTAATGAGAGTAACAATTGTGTGTTGCTGTAAATACAATAAATCATAAATAACTTGCGATCCAGATATGTTCCTGTTTTATTTTTAAAAACTTATATTAACGTTAAAAAAATAAAAGACGTTATTTAAAGAAAAACTTATTTGCATTGTTAGTAACATTAGAAATTTTTCGTTTCATTAATTTCTCAAATTTTAATTTTAAAGCAGATTTATTTCCGGTTCTGTTCACGTTCACGGCGCATGTTTTATGCGTAAATTTACAGTTTCATTAGGAAAAAATATATATTTTAATATACGAAGCTAAAAATCCTCAACGACGCGTGCTTATCGAACTTTATATGAAGCGTTACCGGCATAGGCTGTTTGCATCATTTGCGACTGACTTAAGAGTATTTTTTAATAATTAGGGCGCCTATAAGGCGCATGTGGAGATTCAATCTACGCAGTCTGGGTGCGCAGAGGTATCGATTATTTCAGTTTGGCGTGCCTTTGGTCCTTTGCAGCTGGAGCGTCGCCATTTCCTCGTTGGGAGCTTTCAACTGGAGCTAAAGACACCATCGTTGTGCGTAATTGCTATCAATCGTAAGTATTTGTGTGTTTATCTTTAATTTTTAACAATTTCATGATTTTCTCGACTAATTCGGTAGTTCATTGTTTTAACTTAGCCCGTGACGGAATATGCGATCTCTTGTGCAATGTAATGTTTTACGATCATAATTTGATATGTACGAGGTTAATAAATTTTAAATTTGCGATAGTAACTATCTAATTCTTGCATATATATTAGCCATATAAGTATACATAAACAGTGTATTTTGCAGACATGGCAGCATAATATTAATTTTGTAATAACGTGAAAGTTGTTTAATACTATAATATATAGTGTTATGTAATGATATTATGTGGACATCTGCATTTATACGGAAGAGGGGGGCATTGTGGAGTACTTAACATTCGAATATACCTATATGATAAAATATCATGGCTAAACTATTTTTTTTTACTCAATTGCAATGTTTAATTCATTGCGAACGACTATGTATTTATAAAATGCAATGTATTACATTAATATAAGATTGGGGCTTTGGTGGCGCCACTGTCGCCCTAATATTTAGCGCGTCCTCTAAAACCTTGCGTAGGTGCACGCATGAGTGTCTATATTTAAAAAGAGTATGACCGACGCTAATTGATGCGTACGCGGGGGACAGGATTTTACATGCGCGGGTACTCATGCCAAATCAGTCTACTTTGTTGTCGACGTTTTTCATCTATGTATTTATATAAAAATTAATCCATATTTCCCTTGGTCACGTCATTACGCTTGAATGTGACCGATTTCGGCAATTATTTTTTATTGTCTTTGTTATTATTACGTGAGAGTTCTTAAAAAAGGAGAAATAAGAAGGCGTCGAAAAAAAGAAAACCTTACATAAAAATAGGAAATCCTAACCTAATTGTGTAATGTAACCTTTTGGCGTTTGACATCCATTCATTTAAATTCATAGTTAAAACAGAACAAAGTCTGTCGGGTTAACTAGTAAATAATAAATTAGAATACATTCCAATAAGACAGTATACCCGAAACAACTGCTCTTTGCACCAGTTTATTAAGTCTCCTCAAAACCATCATTGTATACGTCTTCGCCCTTACATGGCGAATAAGTAAACGTCATTGTTTACTTTAGTTTTTACTACGAGTTTATTACGTACGTACGTTTTGAGGAAACGTAATAAACTTGTACTAAAGACTATTTACGATTAACCCAAAATTGTAGATACTAAAGCCGCGTTATTAGGTAGACATATTCGGTTGATGACCGCGGTGATACCCGTCGTACGCAGACCTTTACCCCTTAGAAACATTTTACATATTTATGTAGAAACATTTTTTTGAACTCACTAATACGTTTTAAGAACAATTGATGCTTTACTACGAGAATATTTATTTACATCAATGATGGCATAGGTATGATATATCTATGGGAGGCTGGAAGGTTTGAGCATGCGCAATGTCGTTATGACGCAGTTACCTATCGTCTATCGACTCTCCCGTGTCTTGATTCGTACTTACCAGTGTACTCCTGATAAGTGTTTATTAGTTTTTCAAGTGTTTAATTACTTTAATTGCCACTGTGGTTCAATCTGATTGCGAGTACAAAGGTACGTAGCTAAGAATTGAGTAATATTTCTTGTGAACAGTTATTTTTGGATCGATGCCAACTTCGTCGGAGCACCTTCGACCTGTAAATTCTTGCTAGTCACTTAAGTACTAAGCGAAACGTTTGCTGATTTGGATTTTCAGAGGAATATGCAATATATTTTTCGTATGTGCCCGTAAAATGCCTATGATAACCAGTATTACTTAATGGATGTGAAGAAATAAATTGTTGCTAATCAACGTCAACATTCACTTTGAACAAGGATTTCCGCGACATAAAAATATTCTACCCGTTATGCGATAGCAGGAAATCATGTGGGCAGGGAAAGAATACCTTCCTTTCCTATAGGCGATGCCCTTAAAGCTGAAAAAAGTATGATTCAGTTGCAGATTGGCTGCCGCTTTCATTAAAAATACAAAGTAATCGATCGGTAGCCATCTTGACGTACTTATTGATACGGTAAAGGTTATAGGTCAAGGAATGGACGAGCCAATTGGGAGCTGGATGTCCGCGCATATCTTTGCTATTATGCATTGATCGATGCCACCTCTGACCCTTAGTGTGGCCCCAGTTAAAGCAGATCTTGGTTACACGTGTAACCTTTATTCCTATTTAAATTATCCGTTCCAGCAACAATAGTATGTGAAATCGTTCCACGAATTCATGCGTGGCAATGTTGTGAATTTACATAACAGTGATTGTTTATTTATATTTAATCCGTGAGTTTATCCAATACTGTTCATTTTAATATGCAGATAAATGCATTACAATGGGATCAACGTAGACGTCAAGATATTTGTGACTTATTTCTTTATATTTTCAATTGAAGTAATTTTGTGATTAAATTCTAAATAAGATCGATTTAGTTCATGTTTATATTGATTTGACTTTGTTAACAATTTCTATTTTTAATTATTATTATTAGACTTAGTTAAAATTCGTTAAAGTCGATTCGAATTAGGTGTTGTACTTAGTCATTTATATCGAAAATCGGTAACAGTTTGAAAAATTAACTGAAGTCATTTTTTATTAAGTATTTATTATAATATTATTTGAAAACAATATTATTTCTGTTTTCCTTTGTTAATTAATTTTACTTTCGATACTCGCAAATAAACGTTTGAATTTGAAAACAAACAAATTAAACTGATTCTATTTTTAAAAGTAATAAATGGAAATGCTTAAGAATGTAATAATTTAGGCAGAATATCTATTAATAACATGAATATCTATCTAATATCCATATCATTGAAGTGCATAAACGGGCTTAGAACCGGAAATGCTCCGGTCGTAATGCGTGGATACTTGTGCCCGCTTCCTGACAGATACAAGTGGCCCCACACTTTCTACGTTGTTTATTCCCCTTATTTACTATTGCCGCGAGCAATTAGCAATTGACGATGGTAGAACTCTTTGTGGTTCGACTCCGTAAGCACCACCGCTACATCTATTTCTGCCTAATAACAGCAGTGTTATGCGCTGTTGTGTTATGGTCTGAAGGGTGTGGTAAGGGAAAAATACTTTTCCGAGGCATTCCATCTTAGTCCTCAGGGGAGGCAACGCATCTGTGGCTAACCTTGGGTGAGGCTTTGATTTTACCTAGGGTTGATTACAGTTGTCTCTAGACGGCAGTAGCTACTTACTATCAGGTGGGCTGCATGCTCGTTTGCTACTTCCATACTATAAAAAGAAATGTTCGAAGTGCTTCTAGAGAATATGTTGGTAGCAGAGCGTAGCAAGTAACATTTGATATAATTATGTTCCTATAAATATTCAACAAAATAAATTTCTGTTAAAAATAAATAAATAAAATTCTGTTAACTGTCTATTTTGCCGGGGATCGAACTTGGTACCCATTGCGATTCTGACCGGAATGGTAATCCCACCGTCACGCGGGTCGTTGAATATCAAAGCGTTGCATAAAAGTCATATATCTTCAATTTACACAGTTTGATAGGTTGAACAAGAACCAGCCTGCGGTTCATAGAGCAATAAAATTAATGATTATTATCTCATGTAAATTGGATCTGTACGTGAATATGAATGCATATGCATTTATACAAGCTACGCATTATTGCGACATATGTATGTAATACGCATGCTTTTACCCGCAATAAAGTATTCATGTGCATTGGGAACTTACGTGTCGGTGCCTAAGGATGGGTCGCGACTCAACGGGGTGTCGCTATGACTACCGCGACCCCCTTGGTCGCGAAGCCTCAGTAGAAAAACACTAGAGTTTTAATGAAGGGCGTTAGAGGACGACTGTTTTAGGTGGTAAGATATGAGTTAACCAAAACATCATTATCAAATGAATAATAAAATAATCTACGGACTTGTTATTTATAATACGAAACAAAATGTAAGTTCAGTCTCTGGGGTCGGTGTAAATAAACACACATTTAAACATAATAGAGATAAAAACACCGCAATATTGTGTTGTGTATTCAATAATTATAGGTATTGTTCGCTCGTGTTTTAAATATTGAGTCATGTCTGTGTATTGATGATGATTCTAATACTTCGAATTTTTGACAGGTATTTCTGCTGAGCTTGGTTGCGGATTTACCGGCTAGGTAGGTACTTTTATATATTTAAATTTATGGAATTAATTTTATTCGTTGTCCCAGCATGTAACTGTAATAAAAAATCAGTGAAGCAGTTCCTGCGTTTCGTTGGAAGGGTGTGGTTGCTGGGTTACTTTCAAATGAGGCGACCATATTATCTCATTGGGAGTAGCAATGAGATTTCAGATAGAACTCCTGTACTGTATAAAATTGTTTACAGATGTCCATGGGCGGCAGTAGCCGCCTACCATTAGGTTGACTGCATCAGTCGTTTTCTACTTCAATCTTATAAGAAAAAGCTATTTTACTATATTACATTAAAAAAAATCCAAACTGCATCATAATGTTACTTATATTATTCAATGGTTGGTTAACAGGTACATCTGTGGAGTCACAGCATCGAGCATCTTGATCAAGGTAGGTGTTTTTGTTTTCTTAATACTTAATATCACATAGATTGGTTTATTAAATTATTTCTTTCTTTCTTTCAATTTTGTTACTTCATTTAGGCAGTGGGCAATTTCAACGACTTCACATTCAGGAAAGTGACGTTTGTCGACAAAATTGCATATTATTATTATTACAGAATTAAACTTTATGTTAATATAAGGAAACAAATAAGTCACAAATGATACGAAATTATCGGCCGTTTATTTCAACTAAACCTGGTTAAGGGTTTACCACACATCTCCAATGAGGAATGGTTGAGTCTAAAATGATTATTTGAAGTATCTAGTTTATTAAAAATTACAATTACAGATACAAAGATTATATTTATTATGTCATTGACCTGAATTTGCAGGCGTTATTGACAGTAGTTTCTTTACTTCACCTTACGCCTTTCGAACCTTTCTAGTTATTTATTACGTTTAAATAATGGAGAATACGAAATATTTCTATATAGGTAATTAAGTAAACTTTAGCTTTCAGTGTGCAGTTTATCAACGTTTTCTAAATTAAGTCATTTAGCAAACATTTTAAATACTTTATTTCCTAATTTTAATCAAGTTGTAAATAGTAATTGTTCACGGTATTGTAAGCTTTGTGTGTTCCTACATGACGAACTCGTGACAATTTTTTATTCATTACTTTTGACTCTCGTCTTCTTTGTTTGAGCTCTACAAATTCTTAATTAAACCTTCAAATAAATAATTAGGTTTTTCATAACAGTGCAATTCGGTCACACGCCGTAGTAGGCTCAGGGCGATTGCGTAAGCGGAAACTTCCGCTCATAAAAATAAAAAGTGAACGTACAAACGCACGGACGTAATCTCGTCCATATGATTATTTGTGTTATAAACACACCAAGAAATCACCTCAGATGATTCGCCAAGATGAACCGTTAATGCTCATTATAACAGAGCTCTGGCAAAAGTGAGAAAATGGCAAGCACGAGCGGCTGCCGGTAGTTTACATTTCATTGTGTTAAAAGTTATCAGACTTTGAATATTCATGTCAAATATGTGTTACATTATGTGTTAATTTAATGTAACGGTTCAGCCATAAAACATTATTATCTTAATATTATGCCATATTACATTAAACAACTTAATAAAATGCAACACTTATAACACAAACGTAAACTAATTCGAAATTTTATTTCGATCACGAGGAAACATTTTCAACAAATTTTATAAAACCAGAAATTAAAAAGACATAACTGATATAACATATTATTTTGTTTACATTCGGTCGATCGCTTCGTTCGATAGGCACACGCTTGCCCTGGGAATGTACGTAATATTCACATCAAGTTGTCGGGTCGAACACCTCCATTGTACATTGTACACTGTAAACGTTGTTCGGTGACAATGAACTGTTTGAGATTATAACTCGTTCGATGTCAGAATTTTATTGTAAAATAAAAATGAGATGAGGTGAAAACGAAGAGATGAATTGAGACCAAAAAAGATTACCATTATTCGTACATGATAAGTTATTGACAATAATTTTACGCTTGTTGTATTTAATATTAAATAGTTTAGAAGAACCAATGGCTTAGGTCACCAATGGTCTAAAACAAAAAATATGCTTGATACCCATGGGCATAGCCAGGAACGGGAAGAGGGGGGCAAAAGCCCCCCTATAAGAGAGTCGGTCACATTTTAAAAAAATGCGTCTTTTTATTACTTTAAGCTTCTAAAAAACCGAAAATCGTTTAATCGGATTTTGTATGATAAGCGTACCTACACCAGAAAAATGTGCAAGAAAAAAAAAGTTGACGTTGTATGAGAAATTTTAAAGGATATGTGAAGAACCGCGCAAATTCAAATAATAACTATTTATTGTGTATTTTTTACCTCTACTACTAATGTGAGATACCTATTAAAATCACGATAAAAACAATCTCAAGTTGTCACGTGGTTCCAACTTTCTCGATCTGCCCTTCCTTATAGACAATCCTGGCTACGCCTTGTAGGTATCTAAGAATTTTCGCATATATCAGTTGTACAAATCGTATGTTTTTATACGTACGTGCGAGTATTACTGGACCAAAAATTCTTAACCGTCATAATAAAGGACGTTATTTAACGAACTTTTTGGTTTGCCATGGACCACCAATTATTTGGCAATACAGTTTGATGTAGATACTAAAAATATTGTTTGAGAATACAAGTATTAAAACAATTAAAACTTCGCAAATAATTACTAGAATTGTCATGGACTCCTAGTTAAGAAATTCTGGGCTACAGGAAGTCTAGACATCTATAATACCCTTGTCAGATTTCTTACCTATTTTATTAAGTTGATCTTTGTACTTGAAATGTTTTAAAACTGTATTTTGTAAGCTCTTTATTACATAATATATAGGTCGAATACTGAACACCCTTCTGAAATTTATCCTTTGATTGCCTAACACCCTGTATATACATTTTGTATCGCTTTTCTTAATATATTTACAAAGAATGCGGCGGCCCCTTTAATACACGAAGTTGTTTTTCATTACATGTATTCTTACTGCTATCGCTTGTTGTTTTGTCCGTCACATAACTCATTATCATCGAAAGCCGTATACAGGTTGATTCATTTTTAGTTTTTATTATAGTGTTATCATTCTTTTGTTAAATTTCTTGTATGGTAATTATTTTGTATGGTGTAAACTTTTTGTAATTTTATACTTTAAATTTATTATCAAAATTAATTCATATTATTTTCAGAACCATTTGCAATGTACTTAGCAATTAAGAATAACACATTATATGTAAATACTTTCTTGATAAGTTGAATTTCTTGATTGTAATATAATGAGTTATATTAGAGAAGTATGAGTACTTTATAAGTGCGCCAAAAATAATAACTAGGTTTAGTCTGCAAGTCCGCTTGGTTGTGTGCTGCTATGAACAACGTGCCAAATTAATTTGTGTCGAATTTTGTTGAAGTTGAAAAAGACTTTATTAAAAAACATCTAAGTGTAACCTGTCAAAAAACACTAATAACATACAGCATACAGGTAACAAAAAATACGAATAAATATATTTACGCTATAACAAAGTGTGAAAAATTTTATGACGATATTCACGAAAAATAGACGAGTATAAGAAATAATGTAATATTCACTTTGGTAATTGAAATGGCTAGTTGCTGTTTGCATGTATGAACAAAACGGAATTTCTAAATATCTGACGTTTTTTGAAATTCTATCTCTGTACACATATAACATAAATCAACATAATAATATAATATAATATTTAAAACATTGAATTATTACATTAATATCTATCTATATCCACTAATATAATTATAAGGAACACTTTGTAATACGAACGATATAGTATAACAATACGGAATACTTCGGGATACGAATAATAAAAACTCATATACATAGAATAAGTGGTGTCGTTTTAAGTCAGTGGCAGAAAACAATTTGAAGTGTCTGCCAAGAGCGTTAGTTACGTAACTCGTGAGCCACTAAACGTATGTTTCAAGCGACTTTCGGTCCGCAGTGCCATCGTCAGTTCACGCGTTGAAAACAAATGTTTGTTTCCAATCTTATAAGGCCACGAAATTTCGCTGCAAGTTGAAGCGAAACTCTCTCAAAATTTATAATGACGTTTGGAGCGAATGTTTCGTGGCCCGTCGGTAACAACCGTTAATTATGTCACGAGTAATTTTGTATTTCTTCAATGGTACTGGCGAACTTTCCTCGTTGTAATGACAAAAATAAATGTGTGATTCTATGAAATGCTGAGATAATTCGTATTTAATTTGTTATGCTAAAAATATAGTTTCCGTGACCGTTATTAAAACAAGAATAGCAATAAAGTTATATTGAAAAAAAAAAAAAAAACTTTTAATAAAACTAAAAATAAACTAATATACATATGAGTAGAAGATTATTAGATCTGTATTATAAATACATAGTGTCAATTTTAGTAGTATGAGTACTAGAATACGGTAAGCAAATAAGACGCAATTTACAACATATATTTCACACTTAGATATTCTCTAAAAATACGCCTGGAAATAAATGCAGCCATTTTTATTTCCACTGGTAGAAGGATTTCTAACGATATTGGGGGAGGCCTGGGGATACCAACACGCTGGTCTAATGCGGATTAGTGAAGGACATGTGGAATAATCTTTAAATTATATTACTTAGACATTCCACTAACCTTACTTCGGTTAAAGTAAGACAAGTATTAAAGTAAGTAAAATCATTAAAGTAAGTAATGTAAAATCGACTAGCCTAGCTCATTTATAGACCCACGGTTACAATCATTTTTATGTCACACTAGACGTTCGGTTCTCACCCGAGAATTGGTGTTAAAAAGTGCTAGGACAACCCATGTCGGGTGTTATCAAACCATCCATGCTTCTTACAAAATTTACCGACTTCCGTCCAACTTTCATCTGGACCGACATCTTAAATGAAAAAAGTCTGGAACACCATACACCACACTGTTAAATTACTGGAGAAGTCAAATTATTCTTAACTTAATTACCTGCTAATCGATTCATTCTAATAACCAAATATTACGTCATGTACAATTAAAATAAAATTATATAAAATCTGATCTCAAGCCATAACGGATATTGCAATAAATATTTCGAAGAAAGATATTATGCATCTCATACCATTTTGAGTGGGTGAAAAGATACAAGTATACTAGTTTTTGAGGTCTTTACGTATGCATCGGTTACATATTGAGTAATTAGTCAAATTGAATATTATATCGATGCTCGTATCTTCCTCAATGCGTTATGCAATATGTCAGAACGTTTCATATCATCGAGCGAAACAGGAAATGCGGACAAAATGTTAGGCTCGCATACTCTACCGAGCTTTCATTTAAGACGAACCTTCACTACTTACGATTTAAGTAATCACTTCGATTGACGATCTTGGCCTCGTTCAGTCTTTTAGATCTTGGAGGGAAGCATAGTTAATGGTGATTATTTAGGCGTAATACTGTACGTCGACAATTAAAAAAAATGGAAATTTCGTGTAGAAATTAGTTGAGTAAAAATATCTCTATTGATCTATAAAAAAAGGTAATGTAGTTACGAAGTCTACACAATCTGCTGACTCGTGAAGACACTATCTCCTGCAGTGATTATCTTTACACGACTTGAAGCAAATTAACCTAAAATCTTAACGAGCTCAGTTTTTATTTATTTTTTTGCTGTAAAGATGTTATAAACGATTAACATACAAATAATCAACTACGAGTATTTCTAACTTGTGTTCGTTAATTATAACAGCAATATAAGTCTAAAACGTTAAATACACTCAAAAGACTTTGGTCGTATCGTCGAGAAAAGTATAAGTCTAGGATCGTGTCGTCGCGAGTGTTAACAGTTCACTTGCACCGGTTAGTTAGTAATGGTTTAGATGTAAACACAAAAACGCTTATCACTCATACTTTGGCTTCGTAACATCGTTTACTTTATGGGACGACGACTATTTTCTTTAACTATATTTAGAGACTAGCTCAGCTTTGTGGTTTCACACGCTCTTACAAAATGAACACAACTTTTGATAGAGTATATGGAATTTAATGTAATATATTAAATACCCCAAGAGATGAACTATAAATACATTTTCAGTTTTTATTTTTTAAGTCTTTTTAATTCCGTTCCGTATTTTAGGTAAGATGCTATTTCATACACACAGCCATAAATACAGACAAAATTTGAAAAAAAAACATCATTATTTATTCTCAGCCCTTCAATTTATGATGATTATGATGATGGAAAGATACGCTGACTTTTCCTTTTCATTATACATACCTGTGTATGGATAAAATATTTTTGGTTAATACGCAAAAATTGGAATCCATACATAAAGTATACGCTTGCAAGCCTGCACGCGGAACACTCGTAATATTTTTCTATAAATGTGTACATTAGTTATATAATCATACAGGTAATTAGAATTTTTGCCAATCAAATGGATTCTTAAAGTATTTGTTACGTTGCTGATATTGAGTTCGTGAGCATTATTTTACTATTTTGACTTATCCATATATTTTTATTGTTACTTTCATACAATTATTTAGGTAACCTATGTGTATGGGTAAATTATCTTAAATTGTATGCCAGTATTTAAATACAGGGAAACTACACTATTGTATCTAAAAGTGGTAGAACTCTTGGTGGTTCGAGTACTGTTGGAATACGAACGATGACACTGAACTCTTGTACTCTACCAATGTATTTTATAATCAAAGTATAAGCGTCACGATTTTTTTTCCAATATTTTGAAGCAGCAAATGATCTTACAGTCAGCCTGGTAGTACGCGTTCTCTGACGCCTATGGACAACTGTAATTACCCAGATAAGATTAGTCGCATCTGAAGTCGGCCACAGTTAGGGACTTGCTGTGCCTGTGTGCATTCTGATACTTCTACTACACACAGGGGCCGACTCAGTAAGCACTACTGTCACAGCACCGTTCTACTATCTTCATAACAATTAATGGCAAGAGTAATTTGAGCAACTATTCCTTACTGTATATTCCATAAACCGCCTCGATATAATGTTACTTAGTTGTTTTTTACATAGATGTATCAAATTTATTAAAACAACTTGTTACTTTGCAATATTAGGTACATATCGTTTAGTTAATTTTTCAGTCGATTAATATATTAATGGTCATAAGTACTTATTTAGTACACTCAGCATTAAGGGCTTGTTTGCTTCATTATTCAATGACAATGCTTACAATTATTTCCATGTTGTATTACAAATTCAAACCAATACATGATTAGTTATGAGATGCATAGCAAATAGACTAAATTCCTCACCTCGTAATAATATAATTTATTTACTTACTAATATTATAATATAGTTGATGTCCATGTAAAATACCACAGATATCTTAGGTAAAAATTGTATCTAAGGATATTGGTTGTTTCTTGATATTGGTTATTTAATTAACAGAGTTAGAATCATTGTCATTCACATAGGAACGTTGTTTACTAAGATCAGAACATTAGTAATAACATCACGAATAATACAAGTATAAAAACAATACAAATATAACATAAAAACTTAGCATGAGAGGGATTCCACTAACCCATAATCAACCCCAAATACTCCCTGTATTTGGGGTTGATTATGCGAGATGTCATGGATTGCAGGTCCCACTTAGCAAGGCGGGTGAACCGGGGTTGTTTCAGTTCTACAATGTAAAGATGACTTAATAATAAAAACAAAACTAAATTATATAAATAGAATGTTGGATTATTTAATTTAAAGGATTGTAATAATCTGAATTTATTCAGTCTAAGTAACGGTTAACTTAACTTATGTGGATTAAAAATTTACGTATCTTTTTGATTTCCACTGTGTTTTATAAAATTTACGTAATTTATTGATTTCCACTGTGTTTTAAAAATTTACGTATCTTATTGATTTCCACTGTGTTTTAAAAAATTATGAATCTTATTAATTTCCATTGTGTTTTATAAAATTTACGTGTCTTATTGATTTATACTGTGTTTTAAAAATTTACGAATCTTATTGATTTCCACTGTGTTTTAAAAATTTACGAATTTTATTGATTTCTATTGTGTTTTAAAAATTTACGAATCTTATTGATTTCCATTGTGTTTTGTAAAATTTACGTATCTTATTGATTTCTACTGTGTTTTAAAAAATATGAATCTTATTGATTTCCATTGTGTTTTATAAAATTTACGTGTCTTATTGATTTATACTGTGTTTTAAAAATTTTCGTATCTTATTGATTTCCACTGTGTTTAAAAAAAATCGTATCTTACTGATTTCCACTGTATTTTAAAAATTTTCGTATCTTATTGATATTTATTGGCAAATGGTTACTGCCGCCTGTAAACATCAGTATTCCATATATAGCAGGGGTTTTATCTATTTGAAGCTGATCATAAGTGCGATTTCAATTCTAAGAACTAAGATGGCCTATAATCGCATTGCATATATTTACAAAACTTAGTATATTAAAACACAACCTATTACAATGATTAATAATAGAATTTTCTGTATTGAATAAATGTCTGTAAAATAGAATATTATGTATTTCAAATAGCATCAAACTAAAACAGTTGAATTTAAAATAACTATTCAGTATTTAGACATTGCTGAATTAAAATCTATCTGCTCTATCCATCTACTACAAAGTTATTACAACTTTACACTTACATTACATTTTTTAGGGGCGGAATGAAATGCGAAGCACAGTTAGTATAAAAAATATATGGCTTAAGCTTTTGCGTGAATATTAAATTATTCATTGTTAGAATTAGGTCTTTCATTGTAAATGGTTTAAATATAAAACAGTACGTATGATAACTCTAAAACCACTAACCTCTCAAATAAACAGTTAGGTATGAAATATTATCGCTTGTTTTTGAATGGAAGCGACCACAAAATAATGTGGTTGCCGTTTGGCTCAGAAACAAAAACCTTTTGTTAAGAATATAAGAATTCTAACAAACGATGCAAACCTCATTAATTATACATTAGCCTTGAGATTAATTAAGGAGATACCTAATTGGTTACTTAAAGTTTTAAGGCAAAGGTAATCGCTTTTTAGATTTAGGATTGCGCAGGTGCAACCCCTAACCGTTTTTTTTATTATAATATTTTATACAAAAAAAACATGTTCTTTGGTATCTCATGAAATTATTAAAGATTATGGGCCAGACTAGCAGTCACCATATTGGTGTGATACGGGTTCCGGGTTCAAGACAGAAGTTTCAGAAGAATACCCGGTACACAGATATCTGAGTGACGAATTTAGACTTCTTTTCTGGATCTGCGTTTGAGTATTACTTTTGTGTACATCCATGGCCCCACACATGTAAAAAACCTAATGTGGGGCTATGAATGTAGAAAGCGTTGTATATTAATTACAAAAAACAAAACACTTAAATCTATCAAACGATATAATTGAGTTAATTACGTATATATTTGTTATATTAAATAAAATTATTATATTATTTATATTTATTTATTACCTTCTACTGGTTACGTGCATTCTCACGACTAAGTTCAAAGTAAATTCAAGTTAAGTCTAAGCAAACAGATGCAAGGTTTGTCAGCGCATTTTGATAAGATCACTGCGCTCGAGAGAAGTAGGGGCCGCGTTCACCATTATATAAAAAGAGTTACATTGGCAGCGGCCCACAGTGTCCTAGCCATCTGATCAGTACCCATCAGGAGACAACACAGCTGCCAAGGAAAATGGCGGCTCCATTAACAGTGAGTAACTTCCGGAATGAAAACGCGTGTGAAAATGTGAATCGAAAGAATAAGTTTAAGTTTCGGTCTGAGTTAGTGCGGTCTGTGAAATGTGCTATTATAAGTCAATGGTAGAAATTCTCATATTTATCAATATTAGATCTCGATTTCTCTAACTTAAAAATGTTTAATGTCATTAGTTAGTGCGGTTTGGGCGTAAATGAGGGTCTAATACATAGAGATATTTGTTTCCCATATTGATCAATATTAATTCCCAGCCTACCTAACTAAAAAGCTTTAATATCCTTAATATTGACATAAAAATTGCGCCAATCTGCATTAGAGCAAAGTAGTTGAGTGTTTGGTTAGCCGTACCCGTACCGTTAGCAGAACCCAGAATAATTTTAAATTTCCACTTAAATTTATATCAATTTATCCTTAATGTTTTTGGGATAAATAATAGTAACCAAAGTTTTCTAATCTTGAGTGCAAGTCTTCTCAAATATGACTCACCCTTCCCACGACTAACTTGTACAAGTACATACAAACATAAAGAACAGATTTATGTCTCGTAACACTTGTAAACACTCTGGTATTTGGTAAATTAAAAATAGTTATTATTTCAAAGTTACATAAAATCATGTACATTCTTATAGTTTATTACTTGTGTACATATTTTGGTTGTTGGTTAAATTTGATATTTGTAGGAATTATAATAAAAATTGTATTTCTTATTGACTCATATTATTTTCCTAAAAAAAAGTTACTTGCACGCTCGTAGTTTTAAAATTTAAATCCGTAATAATTTAAAAGAAAAAATATTTCAAAAAACCAATTACTTACTAATAAACGTAAAGCTAATAAACGTTTTACAAAAGTAATGTCTTATAACAAACGCGTTGACACTCGAACCAAAAAAACGCTTGCAATAAAAAGTCGTAGCAAAACCTACGACTGGAGTAATTAAAGCGAGCCCAAGAGCTTTGTTCCGCCTAGGAAGTACAACATCCCGTGCTAGGTTACGTCACTAACAATCGCAGACCAGATACTATCTCTGAGTAAGCTGTCCTGACCGCTTTCGATTTCATGCCGACACATGCCGTTGTTCGTAATGCCGCACATTTACCGCCATTGCGCAATAAGGACCGCGCAAACTAAACTATGTTATTATTTCAGCTGAGCTGTTTACTGCTGGCTTGCGTTGGCATCTGCGCTGCGACTTTTGGACATGAACAGTTAGTATATTCATGTTCCTATGTTTTATTTTACGTAATGATTTGATGTCATTGCGGATAAGTAATTAACCCAAAAGAATGCAACGAAGAAACGCAGTTTCCTCTAATCATGTTTGTATCTAAATTTTGTTTGTCGTTTGATTTGTAAACATTAGCGGTTTTTGCCCGCTCAAGTAATAGATGCGTCAAACCGCAAAAACGACTGTGAGAATTATTATTCATTTAACATCTTAGTCGTAGCAATTGTCTTTCCCACAGATCTCTTCATTGAGGTAAAAGGTGAAAATGGTTGCATTGTTATCATTTTGTACTCTGCTTTTCCCTCCCGTCACACCCGACCTCCCTCGTGCTTTGCGATGTTTTGTTTATACCCTCTGCTATTTGTCGTAGTGTTTACTTTTCTTCAATACAAGTTCTTCTTTACGCGTCATTATTTTGTTTCAGTGTTCATATTCGCGTCCATTTACCTGAAGAACACCATTCGTCCAAGGAAGTAATACACGAGATCCACGACGATCACGGTGGTCACGGCGGTGGTCACGGCGGCGGCTACGGCGGCGGCTTCGGAGGAGGTCAC